>DWRA01000983.1:0-19543 GCA_018250295.1 Spathilepia clonius | reverse complement strand
AAGCTTTTAACACTGCTGTTATTAGGCAGACATAAGTGTGGCGGTGGTGCCGCCGGAGTCGAACTACAAAGGGTTCTACAACCTTTAAAAATTGGAGTTTCTTATTAATCAATGTTATCGTACCAATTTTACAAAGTTACATACAAAATCTCATTGTATAGGACCTTGTTTCTTCTATAAATAGTGACGTCATGCGAACTACAATGAACTGTACGACAATGAACTATCAGTAGCAAGATCATTCCCCCAAGACAAAGGTCATTATCCAAAGGAAGAATTACAATCAACACAACTAGGCTACGTATAGCAACAGCCTTGTACGTACGATACCTTATTCTAAGATAGTAGACGAATCGGTGTGACGTCACGAGACCTATCGGTCTCACGTGCCGTGTCACATTTTAGGGCACCGCTTTCCACATCTCAGACAGTGTAGTGTCAGTAATACAATGGAGCATTCCCGTCGAGTGGGAGGCTCTTATCGATCTACTGGGACGTCATCGGGCGATAGCGGGCGCGGCGACGCAAAAAGCGTGTCAGTGTGGCGGGCACAAAGCCTTTGTGGCGGACCGGACGCCGCTCGCCGCCGCCACCAGCTTTGTTTGCTGTTTAGCTCGCTCGCCTCTAAAAGTGGTGATTTTAGTGCCGTGAAGTTTGTTGGTTCGCTTGTTTAGTACGCTAATGGTTGCAGGACAGTCTGCCCGTACTGGTGGTTCACGCGAAACGTTATCTCGGAACTAAATATTAACTGATATTGGCAGTTTTTGCTCTGTAAACACTTATATGCTTCCATAGGTTTGCCTTGTTGACACACTACAAATTTTATGAACTATTGTTTTGAAGATACTGAAACCCTTCTGTAGTTATTGGCGCCGGCACCATCACTGAGGATTATTCTGTCTGTTGTTTTAGTTTGTTAGTTTGAAGCGTGTAGTGAGGAATAGGTATATCAACCTACTTACTTATAAATTTTCTAACTTAAATCGGTTCAACTTCAGGTACGACTTTTCTTTTTGGGTTGTTTCAACGTAAAGTAACGATCACATAAATTTCATATCACTAAGGGAAGTAACGCACGAGCGACTGTTCATGTCGTTAATCGTGATTGTAGGCGACGCAATTTGACGTCAGTCGCTGACACAAGCAACAAATATCGGCGGCAGTCACTGGCGACTGGTGGCGACAGTCGGAAGTATAAGCTGTTGTTCATATATTATCTCCCTTAAACTAAAACATGATTATAAATCCAAATTCAGTATTGCGCAGTTGCTTGTTTTGAAAATGCTCTCAAGGATCATCCGTATCATGATTCGAAAATGATCGCTATTGCCATTTCAGCCGTCAAATGTACGTCGGATGATGATGTAGAACGAATCTGATATAGCAGCTGGACAATGTTGAGCATTGCTACATCGAATTGAGTAATTTGCTGTGTACATATGTTACGTAGGAAGAATATAGAAAATATGTAGAAGGAGCCAAATTCGTAAGAGTGTCTTTAAGCGAATCTCACGTAAACTTGTGATTGGTTATGCTTTGATTACGTTTGTACTGTAATTGTGCTGCAATAGATATATAGAGCTAATTATTTCAATAGATACATTATATTTACAATCGTATTAATAACAGAATTACGATGTTCTACACAACTTAGCTAACCTAAATACCTAATATTTTAAATGGGCCCTAAAATAACGTGACTTCTGTAAATAATTTATATTCCAGGGTGATGTCTTATCTTTGTTTGTTTTCATTACGTTGCGTAAAGCGAAAATGTATTTGCAAACTGTAGCTTACATTTGCCTAAAACACTCTATACAGGAAATAAAAAGTTTATCACAAAATCGCTGTGCATTTCATATTTTGATGGCTCCGAAGGGAAAGATTGACATGATATATGATGAGGTAGGTACATTTAATATGTCTAGTGTGACTTAAGAACGAATGTGTGGGGGTGTCTCGACGGGGGTGGCTGGAGGCGACGAAACTCGAAGATGTTTTCACTCAAAATAATAAGTTCCAAGTCAATTTTTTGCGAAACTCGGTGTAATGGATTGTTGGAAACTTCGATAACTTTCGGAAGTTGCTCTTCGATTTTATTTTGCTAAGGAATTTTTTAGCCAATTTCCCCCGGTAAAGTTAGAAATCTTCCAGTCACCCTTCAGTGGATGGCGCCCGATTTTTATACACAAAATGCCCTATTGGATCTGGTGGCTTTTTTGGTATTCCTTTATTTGCGTCCAATCTTCCTAAATAAATCCATACTATAAGTAAACACATAACAAAATAATATTAAATTGTGTGACTGTTATTTCATACGTAACTTGTCATATTTAGCTATAGTTAAATATGACAAGTTACATAATGTCAAATATAAAGACTTGTAGGTATATACCTAGAAGTCTTTATATTTGACTGTCTGTACGTTTTCATATAGGTACTTACTGCAATTTTGTAGAGACTCCTGTATCCAGAAACTATTTAAGGTTTACTTTATCCCCCTCTATTGTCTTTTTGTCATGTTTTGAAAAATTGCTTACATAATTTTTCTATAATGACAAAGATTTTTTATTGATGGTAGTAACGAGTACGATGACTAAATTGGAACACCTCGGATTAGTATATCTTCCTTACTACACCCTTCAAACCAAAATACAGCGCCTAACATTGCTGTTATTAGGCTGAAATAGGGGTATTGGTGGTGCTTGCGAAGTCGAATTACAAAGGGTTGTACCACCTTTATAACGCAATAAGAAACACTAAACTTATACGTAGGTACACAATCAATAACTGTTTATAAAAAAGTAGTTTTAATAACTTACGTACTATAAATAACTAAAATGACTCACATAGTCAAACTCCATAAACACTAAAGTTACCCTACAACGCAATCGATTTTCTAATTACGGTTATTTTCTTACACATCTATGTATTTCCAAAATTGAAAATCTCGACGTAATCCAACTTTCTTCCCCGCTGTACTCAAATAAATATCTATCAAAGAATAATAAAATTATAGTTACGTCCCGTCATATTTTAAGCCCTCAATACTAAAGCGATGCACGCCTACAAAATCACATCACGAACACTCCATACGAAATACATTATTGATTTCTTAAACTTATTGTCTTATAATGAAAAGGCTTGTCATACGCAACCCATTTGTAATTGAATCACACGACCCGATTTAGGCAGTTCCGCCATCGACGGAGAAAAAATGTGAAACGAGCAAACGATAAACTTGAATACAATTTATTCACATTAAATATTATGAAATGTACTAGATCTTGTTTGTTATTTACATGAATCTTAGCTATTAAATGTATGGATACGCCTTGATAAGTTGTCACTATTTCAGTAGCTGTATATATTTCGGTGACCTTAATATTTCAGCGAGAGAGATTTCCCTCTCTCTCTCGAGCGGATAAAATCAGAAATGAAGTTATACGCGAGAGAACTAAAGTAACTGACATAGCTCGGAGAATAAACAAGCTGAAGTGGCAGTGGGCTGGCCATATCTGTCGTAGGACCGATGACCGCTCTAGGGGAGGCCTATGTTCAGAAGTGGACAGTTATAGGCTGATGATGATGATGATGAATATTTCAGCTGCAAGTCGTCTGCCATAAATAGTATTACGAGCTAGAAGGGAATCGAAATGCATATAAATTTACATGTGGCGTTTAAATTTCTTCGTCATAAATAGCACATATCTAGAATCATCTTTAGATAAGTTTTTTGGAAGCATACTATACAAGGCTCCATATTGTAATACCCAGATGTTAATTATCATATTCAGGTAACTACAGTATCTGTAAAATCTTGACTCTTGAATTATTACGTATGCGTTAGGCCAGGTACACACTTAGTTTTTGGTTATAGTAATTCCACCACTTAAAGTTGTAGCTCGGTAATTGGAAAGCCGCTCAACAATATTTGATTTCCTCGCGTACAAACCATCGCCTGGGCGACATACATCAGTGGTGAGACAAGCGCTTTATTTTACAGACCGTAACCCCAACAATTTCTGTCCGTGGCACATTGATGGCGCGTAAAACAAATAACTAACACTCCATCCGTCAGTGGGGAGTGAAAGTTAATAAAATTCATGTATCGGAAACTTATAGCCGTGAAATATTGTTTGTGGTAAGGGCGCAACCCTTGGTTTTCTTAAGAATGAAATTACTTCAAGATTTCTCGTAAAAGCAGAGGAATGGAACGCAAATATCTCGTAAATCGGGGCCAAAGGAGGCAATTAGTTTTATAAGAGTCTAGAGTAGTAACTTTTTATTACTATCGCATACTATTTTACTTACAAAATACTAATATGCTAATTTCTAATAAAGCTTAAGCAAAATGAAATGGTAAAATACATATTGTGAATAATAAGTAGAACTATACTTATTAGTCTTTATTTGCACGTAAGTGAAGAAAAATACACAGTAATGGATAGAATATATTTTAAAGAATGCATGTTAAAGACAGCCTTATTGTTGTAGAAGCTATTTCGTTGCTTTCTATAAAGTCTAAGTCATGTTCAATAAGTAGTATTTAACCCTATGATACATTAATAAACGCATTGTTATATATATTTACAAATAAAATTGATGTATGTATATAGATGTAAAATTTATGTATATTTATATAGGTATGTATGTCTCTATTCTAATTGAGGTGTGACATCAAACATTGTATTAACTTTACCCAAAATTCACACCCATTAGGAGTCTATTTAGTTATCTCGTCTATGACAAATGCATTCGATGCATTAGTGGCACTTCCGGGCGTTCCGCCCTGCAGCTTTTTCGATAATTCCCTACTTAATACGACGTAATATTTATTTATGACTAGATTTTCAGTCATCGTACACGTACAAATAATTCACATGCTACATATGAAGATATCTTGATATGACAGACTTCAGTTGGTTGTCAAGTAACAAATAAACAGATATGTATTTTCGGCGTTTTTTCTAATTCCTAATAACTTGTTAAAACAATAAATTTAAAGGTATAGTGATAATTATTTATGTAAGACTATCAATATCGAGAAAATTCGTGAGCAAACATATAATGAAATATGACGTCACCGTTCACATTTATTAAATCAAAAGCGAACTGGAAAACACGAAAATCTTAACAGCAATTTGTCATTAAAATATTTTCAGGACCTAAATATACTTTTTGAGCTTCCGAGTCGGACTGACGCGGGTAGACCTTGCGATAGAAGGGTAGAAGGGTAGTATTTCCTGTTCCCGGGGAGGGGGTGGCCTTTGTGTTGCGATAACCGGAAGCGGAGGGCTCCGACCGAGGGTAATGTCAACTGTGAGGTATTTTTAAGTTTCTTCTCAGAGTGCTGATTACTGTGGCTACGTTCATGGGATTTTTAATGTGATTTCTTGATGTTACGAAAAAACGGTGTTACGGAAAACATTTCGTTCGTTTTTGGTCATTAGGCGCTGCCGCGGTGAAATAAGATTAAAATTTGTTTATTTGAGAAAAATGTAGGAGGTGCCTGCTTAATATTGTTAGAAAATATTATACTACAAAAAGAATTTACAATTCTTGGCTCCCTGCGACTGTACCTGTCCTATGTTGCGAAATAATAATTTGTACGATTTTTATAAATTCGTTCTTTTTCTCATTAATTTGCAATTATTAAAAAAATATCTTAATATACATGGACGTCAAAACTTTTATGCATAAAATGTATGTAAGTACATTAAAATATTGAAGCCACGATTATACCTATATACGTAAGGTACACGGAATCTGTGTTTTCAGACTTTTCTATAGGCTTTTCTTTATAAGTAACTATTGAGGTATAATTCTTATAATATCGTCGGTATAATATGTATTTAGCTTTGCTAGCAAATAAATTAAATATGGAGTATATAAACAAAAGTAAAAAATTTACTATTTATCAATATTTATGAGAAAAAACCTATTTTAATGTTCGAATTACAAACTGTAAAAGTGGAAAAGTGTTTCCAGCTGAGAAACGTTGCCTATTGATAGGTACGGTCACGTACATACTACTAACTGCAAACCGTTACTACATTTTACACTTGAGCTCTCAGGAACCACTCCTGTGGCCAGCAATCAGCTAAATGGCCACTCTTAGCGCGAACAATAATAATTTTTAGTTGCGCGAACTCCGATAATGGCTACAATTTCCGACGATTAGCGACCGATGGCAGCGGGCGATTTGCAGGACACTTGTAAAAATGGACCTAATGACTAGCCGGAGTGGTACTTGCTCGTAGGTAGTTCCGGGTTCTGAACTAGATGTTTTTGAACAGAAGTTTCTAGACATAACTTATGTAGGCGTATAAAAATATATCCTTCAAGAAGTTTGGTTGTAGGTGTAACACGTCGTAACGAGATAGAATAGAACATTATTCCTAGTCTTTGAAATAATATAAAATCATATTTTGAAGAAACTTGAAAATGAATTTTAAAAAGCGAATAATAGCTAAAAAATAAATAGATGCCTCATCTAATTATGTAGTTACTTACATTACCTACAAAAAAGATTAATAAAAATATTGAGTGTTTAATAGTTTCAAGCAGAAATTTTATAATGAAAGTGTTTTTTAATTAACTTTTCAATGTCAAAATAAATTGTAATTCTCTCTTTCAATCTCTTATCTAATTATGTTTAAAAAACTTTATCAGTTCGAAAAATACGATAGAACTCAAGGAAATAAATCGAAATAAGAGACTTTTTTTTAAATATTTTCTCTGTACCTATCATTTTATGTTTTGCTAAACGGTTATGTTGCATATACAAATTTTGGACCAGCTCACTTTTCCTCTCCACTTTTTCTAGCGCTCAAACTCTCATTACACTTTTTAAATTTCTTTTTAAAGTGCCTTTAGATACAGCCAATATTGAAACCAAGTTTTTTAATACTTCTTTTTAAATCAATAATATTTTATGATTGAAACACCGAGTAAAGGAAATGTAATTTTACACTATGCTGATAACTGCACTAATCTACACTGTGAAACTAAGGCCTAGCTTCAGTTACTACTAAAGTTGGCTTCAGTGTCAAATGTTATAGGTAAAATGCCCTAAAACCAACGTCACTAAGAAAAGAAAATGTATTGATTTAAGTTTGTCAAAACAACACGCGAGAATGAAAGCGGAAGTGGTGGTCGGGCGACACGATTTGTCCATTTATCCCGCTACCATACAAAAAGGGTGAGCGAAAACTACTGGAAATTGTAAGGTTTTTTAACCACTTATGTATTTACCTAATAAAACTCTAACATTCTTTAACTTAAAAGCAATTATAGCTTAGTGGTTAAAATTCGATCTACTAATAGGAGGACTACCTTTGCAAGTATCCAAAAACTGTCTATATAACAATAAAATCAAAACTATGTATATAGAAATTAGATTAATACACACATAACTTAGCATTCCAATTTGTGTATATTTGAGTTCTGGACTCGTGTCGTGAAGCGAAACTTTTAAACCACTTTGCTATTATTGGCAGTAATTATTATGAAAATTGTTTATTATGATACGCATTTTGGTAACTACCTAATCTGTTTTACAGAGAAAAAATATTAATAGCTAAAACTTAAACTATACGGTCGTAATGTAGAGTGTTCATCTATCACCTGAGCTATAAAAGGGTAGAGCGGGGTTGACGGCGATTGAGGCCTTCTTATTTATCCACCGTGCCCTATTGGCGTCAGAACGTGTGACCTTTCTTAAGGGGAGAGTGGGCACGAATGCGTTACGATGACCGATGGGGCAAATGGGGCTGAGTTAGCTTTAGTGCTTTCGGTGGGAACTTGACTTTTAACAGTTTGAATCTTATACACTAATAGGGATTGTTAGCCAAAATATGTGTATTTTCGGTTTTTAGTTAAGTACTAACTGGTTAATTGTGAGTGTACGGCCAATAACATTATTCGTAAGTTCATTAAATGCTTCTTAAAAATATTATGGGTACATTAAAGCACTACTATTTATTAATATAAGACAAAAATCCGGATAATACTTTAAGAAGTTTAAACACTTTGTGGTTTGACTCCGATGGCATCATCGCCACACTGTCTGATTTAAAGGATGTGGTAAGAGCGAGAGAGGCATTCCACCTTAGTCCTTTAACTTGTCTTCCCATCTTACCTGATGTCACTTACCATTAGGTGGACTGCATGCTCGTGTGCTACCTTTATATAAACATAATCCGTTTATTACGAACCAACTAAGAATGTAATTGTTTTTATGGTAGTCCGCCAACATAACCAGCTCAGTCTCAGCGCAGTCCGGCGCTATAACCGTATATCTTGTCTTTGTGCGCCAATATTTATGGCCACCCTTATTTTTATTTTAATGCTGATGCGACCGGTGCCGCCGTGTCTCGTCGCGCGAGTAATCTTTGGACACCCTAGCTAGTTTAGGTAAACTTGTGACCATTCCTTTTTACAAGACGTTCGTTTTTTACTTTCAAAGTTATATTGCCGTTCCTGTCTCTAGATATTCGGGTGCAATAAACTAGTTTAAAATTTAAGTAAAAAAGTAGGGTTTGAAAAGTTTTAAAGTAGGTATTTTGATATAAAACTTGCTGCCGGGGACTGTAAAATATGTACCTACTGAGAAAGTTTTAGGCACTTAGATTTTATCATGCTACTTTTGCACATCCTTAATCCAACTATTTCAATATCTTAGAAACATAATAAAACCTGTCTGATATTTTTTTTATTATTTTTTCAAATAGATAAAAATTAGAACAAAATACTTATTAGCAACAGTTATGAATGATACAGAAATTTTAGAAACCAGCAATGTTGAAATTGGGTAAACAAAAAACTGATGTATAAAACTTCTATTTATAACCGCTATAAATGCTATGGAAATAACATAGAAAATAGCAACAAGTTATATGGATGATATTACGGAAATTATTTCAATATTAAACAATGTTTGTACTAACAATTTCTGTTAGTCCAACGTGCTATTTAGGGTATGGTAATGAATTACAGGGGTAAGTCAACGGCCGCAGGGAGGGTTAGATGGCTGATAATTAATGATTTTTGTACAAAGCGCAAACCGCACTGTAAAGTGGCTACCCCCGAATCAGGTAAGTGGAGTACACTGGATGGTATCGAGGTTGATACGGTAGCTATATTGGTGTTTAAGTACCTATTCTTTTGCATTAAGGTATCTACTTATTAGCCTCGACTGTAGAGGTTTCCAGAACAACGCTACACACATTGTTCGTTTTAAAATATTCGAGCAAATATTTATGCTTTTTCAGTTTAAAATATTTCTTATTAGTATCTACTAATACTCTATCGTTTCCTAACTGACGTGCACAAAATTTAAAAATTTATATTAGGTAGGAGTCCACAAATTTCAATCTTTGGTAGGTTTTGCTTACTAAAGATTTAAGATTGAATTCGGCATTGGATAGACTCATTATTAATTAGGGGCGATGATCTACTGATAGAATAACAAAAAGTAGCAGTTAGCAAATTAGTTCCATTTATAAATCAATTAATTAAGGAATGCTTAGTGACGTAGGTGACATGACTTTGAAATTTTGAGTTCTCCATGTTGAGTATGAGAGTTCTTCATTTTGTCCTCAGAGCCTTTAAACAACTTATTGTTTTTATTGTTTATGGGATTAACCAAAATAATAATTTTGTTAATGATGAATGTTAAACAATTACACCTCTGAATAATTAAAAGCCGACGTCATTATTTTTTGGTCACAAGTCATTAACACAACAAAAGCATTATATGGTAAATTTTAAATGACGCATTAATACATCCTCGGAAAAATCATTCCCTTCCCGTCGGTTTGCGAAAATCGTTAAAAATTGTTTTTCCCAAACAAAACGTCCATTAAACGTGAACTCAACCCCATCCCTTCCGCGGGATTATAATAAATGGCGCAATAATGGCACGATATAATATTAACACAAAGTTAAGCTCGTTTTTATTTCGCCGCCGAAACTTCCGTGACGTTTTAGTAGCGCCAATTGTTAACAGCTATAACTGCGGACTTCTTAATTGCTAAAAATATATGCTAAAGATATAAGGTACATTTTAATTTTTATACAAATATTTTCGATCGAACAAAACTAACTTAACGTAACGTTCAACTTAACTTAACGTTCGTAACTTAACGAAGAAGAAACGTCAAACTATACTCCGTTGTTTCTTAATATGCGCAGTCCGGCAAGTTGCATTTATGTTTAGAAAGTGTAAGATATACCTGCTTATGTTCACTATACTTGTATAATTTGAAACAGACTTGTGTAAATTGAAACGGTATCAATGGAATAAACGGTTTATAATACCTAATGTTTTATTCTGAAATAGGGAATTATAATTAATGGAATAATAATGAAATGAAATATAAGCAGGTATATTAAAATAGTTGTATTTTCTGAACTTTCTAAAAACTATCAACGTACTCTTAAGTTATGCCTAAAGGAAATTTAATTTAAAAAAGTAATGCAAAGAAATTTAATTAACTCTTTAAAAAACAGTTCACTATACGATATATTCTGCGCATTCGAAAGCGTTGGCTATCTCACGCCCTTTTACGGGTGCGTTCTTAAAAATGTCTGTATGAACAAAATAAATCGCATATATTTATCAAACGCACCACCGTTACCAATGCGGATGGGGGATGTGGAATTGGCGCGATTTTGGTAATGTGCCGTAAAATACACATAAGTTTAAAGAACAGTTTTATTTGATTACTTGAATTCTGTAGTTGATACTAGACATTTTCGGGTAGCGATACGTTAAAATTGTTGACAAACATAAATTTGTCTATTTTAACCCTCGAAGGTGCCAAGATGCAATATAACTGGCTAGATAAAAGCAGTCTTCAGCTGACAACTTGCATATTCTAAATCGGTTTAGACAAAATATATAAAAATAAGCTACCGTTTAGTAAATTTAGACAAAACTAATGTATAGAAGAACAGATTTCAGTTTAAAATAGGTACGTACAGCATATTTTAATTTTAAGTACCTACCCACATTGTTTATAGAATACAGCGCCCTCTAGTAGTTGAAGTGGTGACTTTGTCTGAAAATAACTATATAGCAATTGAGCATTTTAATTTTCAAGAATAATTATTGACCAATAATTGACTTATAATAAGTTTTTATTTTTATATTTTACTATTGTTTCCTGTTATGAAATAATGTACAAAATAGTTTTGCCAATATTTATAACGCTATGTGCGTTATAAATATTTGTAACCAAACTTGGTGTTTGGTGCCAAACTATCTTCACTAATGTTTTCATAGAATATAATATACTTGTATCTATATAAATGCACCTATAATTTAAGACAGATTATACTGATACATATGTCTTGATAACCTTCGAGATAGCGGCGACATTGACACGTCTCCTGCTCTCGGCCGATGGTGCTCTGTCGCCTCTTGAACCGCTCGAGAGCCATCTGCACATTCGAGCCTATACTCTACTACTATCCCTGTATACTCAGTATAACATACACTCAGACCTAGTTGAGGTGGAGACTGTTTTACAAGATGCCGAATTAAATTGAGTAGACTTTTATTACTACTTCCTTTCGTTTCACGCGGTACATAGGAACCTACTACGTTTACAAGAGATAATGTGATATTTATTTGCATAAGAAGAATAGATACGACTTTTATATAAATACCTATTTATGTTGTTTCATTTGAAAATGCTATTTTTAGTGTAACCAAGCAGATTCTGACCACACTTTTGTAATCTACTTTTAAATAGATCAATTTTTATACAGCACTTGTTTAAGGAAGTTCTCAAATTGAATGATACAGATACCTACGTAATAAATATAAATATTTTTTTTAGAATTCACATGAAAAATCACAATTTATCCATCTAAACTTTTACATTAGAAGCTCTAAGTAAGCTCTAAGTAATCTTTTATTCAACACAATCTACATTGCTAGGAATGCTTCTATAACGGAATTTAGGTATTTGCTCTTCTTTAAATGTTATTAATATTATTGATTTTACACTAAAATCCGCAAAGACCCGTAATCATATTCGTAGATCTACCACACACTCATAAGAGTATTCGTATTTATTTATAGGTAAGTTCCAGCATTTCGTACATTGAGGTATATGTTTCATAATTTTATTTTACACCACTTTAGCAGCATTTTACCTACTTTAAATCTATTGCAAGTAACGTACGTAAATACTGTAGTGTGGAGTTCACTTAAGACGCGGGTATAGCAAGCAGTTCACACTGTACCGACTTTCTTTACTCGGCTCGAGCTAAGTAGGTAGTTCATTTCAGCCCACGTCATGTTTACTTAGAAGTATGTTTTGCGAATAATTAAGAAAAATATTTTCCAAAACTGTGGCAATGTTTTAAATTTTATGAAAATAATTGATAAGTATACGTATAGGTAAGAAAAAATACAGGCGGTTCATGTAATTTATAAAAAATTAGAAAAATGGTTGCTTAAATATACTTAGGTACCTAATTAGGAGAATCCCTAAAATTAGGGAAGTGAATGGGAATCCATGAACATGTCGGTTTTAATATTATTGTTCTAAAGATATTGTTAGTACCTAGGTACTTTTGCTTAACTTTAACTCTAGATAGAGCCCAAGAGTATAAAGATTATTTATGCTAATTTTCGATCAGGAAATTATAGATAGTTATAGAATTAGGTTCTTTAAACGTTTTGTAAATAGACATACACAATTAATTTCATAAATTTTATATTAACTAGTTTTCTAGTCGCAACTTCGTATGCGAACTATCTAGGTATATCTTTCTAAGGCATCTAACTATCTACATCATAAAATGAAGCTACGTCCATACATCATAAATATCCAAATTTAATGGCTTAGATCTTGTCTAGTTTTGCGAAAAATAATTAGTTAGTAGGTTAGCATAATTTTGCTTGTAATAATCATTATCTAATGTGGCTAGCCTGATATTATCAATATCGCGTAGTTACTTACAATAAGTAAACATTGTACACACAAACACAGTATTCTGTTCTCTTAACAAGGCTAGGCTTGCTAAAAGGCATCTGGAATAGCCCTAAGAAGACGGAGACAACCCCTTCCAACCCGCCACCCCAACCTGCCGGGTCTTTAATTGAATAATCTCAATCATTAATCATACAACCCGTCTGTGGATGAACTTGATTCATTTTTAGTCGAGTTTTGTGACTTCGATCGTTAACTGACTCACGATTCAACATCTACCTATCTACTAAGTTATTTTTATAACTACCTACTATATAACCTTTACTAATAACTAATAATGTATACCTATAACTAATATTTATAACCAATTATACGTAACCTACTTACAGGCTTACTTATATTGAGTTTTAGTTTTAATTATTTTAACTAAAACCAACCTAAAGATATAAATTTTACTAAATTCTACCTAATAACTATTGGTAATAAATACTGAAAATGACCAGTCGACTAATATGACAAATCTGTTCACAAATAAATAATCATTTAATCCAATTTTTTAGTCAAGGAAAAAATTATGCTTTCTAATTTATAAAAAGAGAGATAGATAAGTTAGCTTATTCTGATTTTATCAAAAAAAAATAAAGTAGGTCGACGAATTTTTTGTAATTCCCTTTTAACAAATAGCTAATACATTTAAGTATAAAGGAACTGCCCACTAAATTTTACCCATTCCACTTACTTATACGTACCTCAGTGCACACGTACAAATCATGGATCCCAATGTAAAGTAGGTAAGTGCGCAATCCTACTCAATAAAAATAAACAGTCCACTCCATCCTACATACAGGACGAGGGCCGTACCTACATCAAAATCAAGACCCCGGGCACGTTCTACCCACATGACACGACCCGTCCCACGCTATGTGCAGGAAACCCGACTCCTTAACGCACACAGGCGCACGCATAGCCAACACGCACACACGCAGACCCCCCTTTTGTCTTAGCTAAGTGTCAACCAATAAAAACAAAGGATTCGAAAATGAAACAAAAAGAGTTGGCCAATCGCACGGCGCGTCACGCATGCTGATGCACGGCTATTGGCCTGAGAAAATCCGTTTGGCCCCGATGACTTCGGCTAGACGTTGAGATTGATCGCCGGTGTTTTATTACTATTACCTATTACGATGAGCGTTTAGTTACGATTGGGCGAACGCCAATTTAAAGTGTCTTCTTCAGTATGCTGGCTGATATATTTGACCAAAATGTACGCAAGGAATTTGTTGTGGAATAACTGTACCTAAATCCTTGCTCTACGTTTTAAATGTTATAACTATGATGATAACTATCCATGCCAATGTGTCTTCACATCATCCATAATACTATTCTAAATAAATTCTTTCTGTATAGCTATAGATACAAAGTTTTTAAGAGCAAGAGTAAGTTAAGAGCAAGTAAAATGTCTCGCGGACGCGGATTAGATGCAACTGCCGGTCATATGGTTGCAAGCTAATTTATATTAATTGGAAATGATGAGGTCGGCAGTATATTCCTAAATAATATCGAATCTAACAGTACGTAAGTAACAATTAATTTCTAGAAGACACATAACTTTGAAATCAAAAATACGTGCCTGAGATGAGTCCCTCTGACCTATCAATAAATAGGCAATGATGTTTTAGTTGTTGGCATTTTCAATTTGAATTAGCTAGATATAATTTTTTGTTTAACTTTTTTAGAGGACACCCGTGCCCAGCAATGTAATAAGACTTTCATTAAATTGACGATAAAACGTAGCAAAATTTACCAATGAAAGACAAGTGACAAACATCCCACGCCATGTGGGAAATACCTAGAAGTATCTAAGCATTGAATTCGTTACGCATTCTTAACTACCTACAAATACAATTATCGTCAAATAGCGCTTCTCAACTTTCTCAAGCAGCGCCGAGTATGGCGTATGTTCACGTGTGAATGAGGAGTGAGGCGCGCGGGGCGTTCGGAGGGTCATTTATCATTCATATCATCTTCGCTCCACTTCGCTCGCCGCACCGCCGTAAATAAATAAGAACAGAATCATCTTTTACAGCCGCTTCTAACTTTCACAGGAATAAACCCTCTAAAACAAATCATACAAAGCTTATACTCGCCTGCAACTTTGTGGTTCTTACGACGTTTTAAAACGTTGTTTAGACTGTATAGGTAAGTATGCATGTTAGATACCTACACGTATGTAGATAATAGATGCGCCATATAAATGCCTATGTCACGTACTACATACCTATCCCACAGTTTCAAAGTCGTCGAGTCACGTGTTTGGTGAAACTTAATATGACCTACATCTCAATAAATAACTAGATCGAACTGTAAAGTTAGACTCCAATTGGTAGAATACTTATCTACTAGTTTCAATGTGTCTGTGCTTTATTCTTTTAGGGTCCCGTGTGCAATTCTACGGCAAGCACCACATGGATAGATATATATATGTAGATATACATATAACTTAAAATTGGATGTGTGTATCAATTATTTGTAGGTACTGCACTCTACTTCTACTTCTCTACTAAGTAGCAAACGAGCATGCAGTCCACCTGATGGTAAGTGAGTACTGTCGCCTACAGACATCATTAGTCAACATCAGAAAATATTAGATTCCTAATTTAAGCCGGCTACAGATGCGTTGGTACCCCTGAAGACTAAGTTGGAACGCTTCGGATAGTAAGTACCTGCCCATGTGTCCCTTAAAATATTTTGGATTTTATTTTAAGGCCTAGACACTTAAATCTTTGTGCTAATGCTACAGTTTTTTTTTAATATCTACCCATACTTATGAAATGCGTATTTGATATAGTCTTATTGATTTCCTTACGTCGATATTGTTGTTATCGAAACTTTTCTTAGTAAATTAATCATAAAATTCTTGATGACAATACAATAAAGAATTAAAAATTATTAAGGTCAATTATCTCTTTACTTATATACCTGTATCTTGGTATATTCACCAACCATGGCAATTTTGTCGCACAGTTTATATTAGAATTACGATATAGAGAAATACAATTATGTAATTGAAAAGAAACTGTACATTACCTGTAGGTACTTACTGTAAGTAATTGTACCGTAAGAATATAGGTTCATAATAATGCCCATTGAAGTTCGTCCCCAACAATTGCGAAGCCTTTATTATCAAAGCATATTAGGTGCTTAGATTCCAAATAATTCCGCTCGCTCCGCACTAAGAAGATTAAGAACGATTGGATGTTCCGAGGAGGTCGCACGACGCGATTCCCAACATAATGGAAGGCTAGGTACGGCTTAGTGAACGCCCATCAATCTGGCCAGACCACTCTAGATCGATCACTGACCGCTCGCCGGCTTAAGACTTGAAATACCTGTATAGAACCGCCCGTACCAAAGCAATTACCGTAAGACCTCTTGATACGCTCTATTAATGTATCCCACTGTTGGGAACAGGTTATAACCAATGATATACTAGTGCTTTGAAACTTGACCTCTTTATCACGGGGTCTGAGGTTCGAATCCCAGGCCCGCAAACACTTCTCTACCAACCAATATGCATTGTCTAGCCAGTGCGGTGAGAGAAGACCCGTGCCTTACAGTGGAACAGTGAAGGATTGATGTCTTCTGGTAATGTCTTCTTGAAATTAAACAAATATCGTTTCGTTATTGAAACTCATGGCCCACTGCTGGGCATGGGTCATTCAGGTCAAGAGCGTATTTCACAGCACTGGTGCTGTGCTGTACCTACAGCTAGTGCCTGCACCTACTAGTACCAGTGTATTAGTTATATTAAGTAGGTAGGCAAAAACTGTAATCTTTAAGATTCGTATGTACAAAGCGGTCTATATAATGACTATTAAGTGATCACTGTTTTAATTATAGTCGTTACGGTTACGGTATAGTAATTGAAAGGCTGCATGTAGTGGAGCCGTTTGTTTAGTCCATCATAATTGCTCGACTGCACCTCTGAGCTGACGAGTCGCCGGCACAAAAACTCCTAAATCCAGTTCATTAGGGCTCTATTCACGACCCACCCCTGGATGGAGATACGCGGTGATTACTGCAACCGCTCCCGACGGCTCACGAATAAAGACTGCATCATAATTTCACCAGATACACCCTCGCGGTCCATTAAAAGGAATACCGACCCTAATCCATCGCCTTAAAGTTTCTATTTAAGTCGCTTTCTCTCATGTCACTTGCACAATGACATGTAAAAATAATGAACAAACTTACAGTGAGAATGGTGGAAACTGAGCCTTGGGGATTGGCGTATAAGCTTGGATTTCGATTAAGGGGCAGTAAGGAGATGTTTTGTAAATTAATAGGAGGAAAAGTTTCGCGGGAGGTCGCACCGGCAAGGTTGTCGCAGTTGTGATTCAATTTGGACGCTAATTTAATGACGTTGTCGTGGAGGCAAACAAATTGATATTCATATGGGACCACCGTGGGTTTAATGTTATTTATATTTTTATTTTACGACAATTTCGCAGCCTCATTAGTTGTGTAAAGACTTTTGCTTTCGATTTTTCTCGGTGTTGATTTCTTTTTGCGATATATTGAGGTTTGTAGCACATTACGCGGGAACTGGTAACTGATTTTGTACGTCACAGTCGTATGACGTAGTTATATGTTCCACTGCTGGGTACGAGTATTCTTTCAGTATGAAAGGGGTAAGATACTACTAAGATTTTTTAATTAACTATCAGGTGTGTTGGTTTCCTCCCGATGTTTTTCTTCGCCGTTATAGCAAGTGATAAATAGAATTTTTTATACGCACATAACTATGAAAATATCAAAGATGCATGCATGTTTGAGGTTTGAATCTCAGATCCTCCGATTAAAATGCCGAGTTTTATCCACTAGGCTATCACTGTTTATTTAATTTAATATATCAAATAAGAAATATTTTAACACACGCTAATCCTATTTACGAATTATTTAACGTTCTGAACCAAAAACTCAATGACCACCAGTGACCTAAACTTAGAGGAATCGGAGTCATCTTCCAAGATGACAGAATTAGATCGTGGGATGGAACAAGGCGCGACGCTGAATTGAATAACGAGGGTGTAACAGGGGCACAATGCGCGCCCGCGCCGATTATCTCGTTGTGCGCTCGCGCTGGGAACCGGCGGTCGACGGAGTATCCGGAGATATGTACCTACGTTTATGTCTTATATCAAAACACATTTGATATGTATTCGCTGCCGTATTCGCGATCATCTACATTCTTTTGTATCTCATATGAAGGAAGACTATTTTTAGGACTGATATGTCTTTAAGCCAGGAAAAGAAAATAAGAAGCGTGCTACAGCAATTATAAATCAAATTAGAAATGCTACATGCTTTACCATGCCTAAACGTCGAACTAGGTGTTGAAGTTTCTCTCTTCTACATAAAGGTAAACAAATACTTTTTAATAAGAAATGAAAACATCAATTCATCTTAAAAACGAATTATTCCCCTGTCTACCATTTGACCTTTATCTAATTCATAATCTATGTACTAATTATTTTATAAATATATATATTAATAATATAATTTATTTTATTAACTTATTATTGGTAAGATAACATCGCTTTAATCAAAATAGTAGATAAATACTAAAGTAAAAAGCAAAGTTCCCGCAGAACTTCTATGAACTTGAGTTCTATAACTATACTGTTACCAATAGCAATTTAAGATAATGAAACTGAAACTACGAACCTTTAAAAGTATAAAATACAACGAACAATACAAAATACTGTCAAACGATTGTCCACAAGGCAATCGTCCATAACAAGGCCACATGAACCAAATGTACCATTTAAGAACCACACGAGCAATACCAACTCGGAAGAAGGGACTTAAGCATCCCCATCTTCGAATACCAAGGCGCCCTCCAGCGTGAAACTCGTGTGCATTCAGCAAAGAGTATTTAGGAGGCTGAGCTTCGCTGTAAGGTGCAGATAAACGCGGCCGAAGTAATCCTCTTTGTGTAAAAATGTCCCCGCGTCGCCCCCTACCGGGGCTTTATTAAAAAGCGAGTAATCCCCACTAGTGGACCGGGTAACGCGATTATACTCTATATAACAACTCAATATGCCCGGATTGATATGAAATTGAATTTAAATCCACCCACCCTGATGACACCGTTGTGACTAATATTAACCCATCTGTCTGTCTGGTTCAGGAGATTATTTAATTTAATTCATGGATTATCTCGTTAGTGTTGTATTTTTGATCTGTAAAATGGCAATGGGCGTACAGCTCGAAGGACCAATGTCAGTTGAATAAAGTAAGAAATGTCTTGTGTGGTGATCAAGTTTAGAAAAAGGTAGCAAAGCTTATCCTAGATCTGGTGGACTAATAATTGAAGAAGATAGGAAATACTTTGGATTCAGATAGCACTAAACCATTTAGAGGCGTGTCAATTAGGGCAAGCCTATATCCAGTAGTGAACCAAGAAAGGCTGATACGTGGATGAATAGAAAATAAAATGTAAAGGTGGTAACAGCAGTGTTAAGCGCTGCTGTCTTCTGGTTTGAAGGGTGTGGTATGGGAGATAAATTGACGAGGCATTTCAAGTTAGT
>DWRA01000982.1:0-19547 GCA_018250295.1 Spathilepia clonius | reverse complement strand
GCCGGAGTCGAACTACAAAGGGTTCTACCACATTCATTTGTGAGCGTATTCAGTTAGTAGTGGGTTTATCACAACTACTATTCACATGTTCTAGTTTCCGAAACCACGTTTGCTTTTAAACTGCTATCCTTAGCGCTTAAGCTTGTTTAAAACATGTAAAGATTTAATTCTGTGTGGAGGTGCATAAGCTTTAAATGACGGTCCATGCGAGACTTGTTTAGACACATACTAAAACAGTTTGTGTTCAGGCTACTTTGCCATTTTACACATGCAGTGACAGGTAATCTCTCTAGGAAAGTAGCTTACACTGTTTGCTTACAAAGGTAGTGTGATAATGGAACTGAGGAAAACCGTTCATTTGCATTTTAGAATAAGATTTTCTTTATATACAAATCAATTAAATTGAACTATCTATTTGTACTTATTATCAATGCGTATAAATGTAAATATAATATTTATAACAAAAAAACAACTATTAAGATTTCTATCTGTCTGTTTGTTTGAGGTAATCTTTAAAACGGCTGAGCCTATTTTTCCGTCACTGCCACTTTCCCTGACAAGTAGCTGATGCCATAAAGCATATAATTTAGTCTACTTTTTGTAAACATTTTAGGGTTCCGCATTAAACAATGAACCTCATGAAATCTATCGCGTGCACCACATTTTGTTAAAACTGTTTAAGTTATGAATTTTCAGTTATATTTACGTCATGTTAATTTTTTTAACTAGGTAAATCTGCGCGCATCGCATGCACAAATCTATTTTATTATGTATTTTAACACTTGCAAAGTCCGTTAAAGGTCGCATTTTCTAGTATACCTAGTTAGGTTTTGTGCTAAACAAATTCGACGTAAATCACGGACAAGAAGCGCAAAAATCACTCCTTTTTAGGGTTCTGTAGCCAAATGGCAAAAATCGGAACCCCTATAGATTCTTCATGTCTGTCTGTCAGTCCATCTGTCCGTATATCACAGCCACTTTATTCGGGAACTATTAAAGCTACAGAGTTGGAACTTGGTAGGTAAGTGTATTCTGTAAACCGCTTCCTAAATTATGCACAAAAATAAAAAAAATATATTAAATTTAGGGTGGGCTCCACATACGTGGATCTGACACCCAAAAAAAAATTACCTTACCTTCACGTGTGTGGTGTCTATAGAAAGGTCTCGAAAAAAGACGTTGAGGTTTTTAAAACCATTTTTTCTCGAAGTGAATTGTTCGAGAGATGAGCCATTTCAAAGCGGCAAAATTTGTCCCGTCCCCCCTCTAATTCTTAAACTAAGAGAGCGAAAAATCTGGATAAAACATATGTTGTAGATATCAAGGAAAACTTGCAACTAAAGTTGTTCGAACAATATAAAGTGCTATATCTCAAAAACTGTTAAGTTTTTGAGATATAGCACTTTTTCAAAACCGAATAACATAACTTTGTAATTCATACAATATTATACGATTATTATCTGATTATTATCAATAATATTTCACGGTTGATTTGGGAAGACATGATAAATATTGAACTGCTCCAGTCGTCGAGTCTGTCAGATAATATTATTCACCCCTTCCATTAGTGCCGAGTTGTTTATAAATCTTTGCTCTTTATTCCGTTGTTTTTCAGTCCATTAATCGCGACTTAATCAGCTTATCACCCCATCAAGGCTTTTAGAACAAGGGTTAGTGAAACGTGAATCCATAGGCCGTGTTTATTTGAACTGATATATAACGCTAATAGATTCGAACTTGCTGTCTGTTTCAAACCTTATTTTAAAATAAAATTTCTTCCGTTTTATGAGTTGACTAGAACTGTACCTATCTCTTTTATTCCCTTTTTGGAAACTAATTGACCAATTTGAATAAGAATATGTGTATAATAGAAGTGGTAGACTAAGGCGTATCTTTCCCCTGATTTTAATAACCTGCTATTATTAAAAATACAGGTAATTTATATGTAATATTATTATGCTGTATGCTTATGTTGAAGGCTATCAGCCTGTTTAACGTTTCTTAGAAACCGCCCCATATGTAGTCTCGTTAAGGATGAAAGTTAAGTCCCTAACACGACACTGCTAGGGTATCAAAACTAGGTTTAATAAAATCAAATCTTGTTACTAGGTACTTACCTAAAATTAAAAACTAAATACATGTGCCACAACGGAGCCGAAGGGCAAGTTCGTATGAAATAACCAACTGATCTCTTCCCACTAACACGCCATGCACGTTAAGCCTGATAGTTTGTTCGCTACTACTTAGTTTATTGCTAACTAATCTCTTTGAAGCAGATAGAACATTGAGTGCACTGTGACGAGGCCACGTCTAACTAATGAACTAACTTTTGCTATAGAGTAGCGGATTTTGCGTTCATTTACTTCGTGTTAAAATGTGTAATAGGGTAGAGCGAAAATGAAAGGTATTTCATGTAAACTCGCATAAGTGAACATATATATTTTAAGGTTGAACTTTTTTTTTATTTCGAGGTGGCTGCTGATATCCGTGGTATATAGTGACCGTTACATTTTGTTTCGAACATAATAATATATCAACATATCATCTACAACATCTTAACATAGCGTTATTAACTTCTAAGCGTTAGAAAAAGTTTAAAATCTCAAATAGTACTTCAGCTGTCACATAAAGTTATGGTTATTTCTCTACATGTTCTTAAACTAGATTATAGAACACCTCTTAGTATGTCTTGTCACAAAACGAGAAAAATTTAGGTCATGGTTCACCAAGAGGGTCAAGTTCCAATCGGTAGATTTCCTACAAGCGCACGAAATCTTATATTAGGTATTTTTGCTTAGAACGCTTATTTTTATCATTAACACAATTTACACAAGTGATAACTAATTTATGATACACTAGTTACTTCAAAAAACCATTTAGGGTTTGCACTGTAATACTCTAGTATGAGAGGACAAACAAAATGAGGGTGCGAAGGATAATTAACAATTTCCAAAAAGCACTTGTGAATTAAGGTGTAAAACAAAAGTGTCTTCGCACACTCGTAAAATCATCCGTCTAACTAAACTTTAACGTTCCTACCGTGTATAATAGAGAGGGAGTGAATTCGCCATTCACATTTCCCCCGTGTGTAACAATATCCGACATGTGTTTACGCCTGCACGCGCGTGCCGCCCGCACACACGCATTAAATCGCAGTATCTTCGCAACCCGCGTGCGTATGCGTATGACACGATAGGAAGCAAGAAACGCGTGCGAGCGTAAATACTCACAACCGGAAAAGCGCCCCTGTACGAACAGATTTCAATGCAGTGATGTGACGCGACATCACCTCATTAAAGGACGAAATGGGGTATAATTCTGTGGAAAGATCGAGCTTGTTAGGGGTGTGCCAAATTTAATTTGTGCGATTGCGGTGTTGAGTTGGATCCGCTTAACTAGCACCATAATGATCTCTTTTGAAACCAAGAGCCATATAAGTTTTTATTCGTAACGTAAGGAGGATTTAGCGATGAAATCATACAACATCTCTGCCAAAAATTAGCATATATATTTTTTTAAATAATAGTTACGTGTCAATCAAATAAGTAATAATAAACGCATTATTAAAATCTTCAAATAAATCATTAACGTATCAAATTACATTGTTGCCCAAAAGTCACGCTGTGTTAAAATTAGAAAATTAAAAATTAAGAGATTGTAATATTACTAATGTGTTTGTACATAGTATCTACTTTTTCCTTTAGTACCCACACTAGAATAAGACTAGCCACTCTTTATCATAGATACCGTCTGCAGTCATTATCACTGTCGTCCATAGTATGCACAATTCAAGCGTTTTTATGTATTTATTGTGCAAAACATTAATCAGTTCATTTTTTATGCATATTTCAATATGACTCACCTACATTCGTAATCTTATGTTTATTTTGTTTACTTAATAAATGCGTGTAACGCCGTGTAATACCTAATTAATTAGCAATCTATAATCCAACTCAACAATCACGCACCTGCAAGTCATTCGGTGAAACCTTTTAGGCTTGTCAAATTACTTCATAGTCCTACCCCAATTACCCCTCTGCTTTGTTGAAAGGGAGCTCCAAATGGCACGCGTCCTTGTTACACGCTAATATCACAACGGGAGATGCACTTCAATGGGTATTAATCTGGACAGCGGGTGGGTTTTTTTAATAAGAGCTCAGTTAATCCCGAAGCGCCAATTCACTTATCTACGTTTTTATTGCGAGCTGTTCACAATGCGACTTATAATGTATTTTACAATTTTATATTGTTTTTTTTGGTAAAGTCTAGTCTAGAGGGCTACCTACAGTCTAAATCTTACGTATGTCTCTTTTCAAGTGGCTTCGAAAATAAGTCCGCATAGCTACATAGGCAATAAAACATGATTTTGAAGTTTTAGCATTATCTACAGCGTGGCTTTCTACTTTAGTGATGCTAATGGTCGCAAAATTCTTAAAATGACTACAAATAATCAAGTTGTACTCTTTATGTTGTAAAGAACTTTGAAATACGAAATACGAGGAGATAAATCTCCTCACATTTTCTCTACTATTAAAGCAAGCGACAGTTTAACTAAAGTACATTGAACTTAAAAGAGGTACTGGTGGCATTGACTGTTATCGCGACAATCAACTTAGAAAGGTTCCCTTTTGGACTCAGGTTTCCTTATAGAATAGGTCTTCTCTCAAAAGAACATGCTCAACAATTTTCTTCGACTTAAGATAAAATTAAATCACATTGAAGTTATTACTGTGAGCTCTCGGTTTTCCTTATAATCATTTTCTTTTCTGTTAATACAACAATTAATAGTCGTAAATCTATCATATTATCATATTCAGAATTCATACCCCAGACATTTTGTCACCATTGTTTTATCTAAAAATCGGTACCATCAAAATAAGCCTACATAATTGTTTTTATAAACCCTCCCTGCATGAGGGTGCATATCGAACGCACCCCGTCTTCAATCTTCGTTAGTGGGCTGCCGATTGATGTATCTATTTTGACGTCCGCCTGGGGTTATTTTTCCTATACGTAGCGCCACAAATAAAACCAGGATTAATTTCAAAATGGCATATTAAATCCCCTGTGATACATCAGTTCAATATCAAAGGACTTGCTTTGACAATAATGATGAGGTTTTTTCGTATACGAAGTGCGTACGTTTCATAGTTCATAGAGGTTTTATATTTCTTAGGAAAAATGTCTATTATTGTATAATATGAAATAATAGTTTAAATGTTGTTTCTCTATTTAATGTTCAGGTGAAATATATATTTTAAGGTTTTGTATTAATACTCTGTTCAGTTTTCAGAGCATCAGAAGTCTTTTATTTCGTACGTTCAGAATCATACCTGTACATAATATATACCTAGTAATCATAATCATATGTATATTATTTGTATTTAAAATTTTACATAAATTTTATAAATCACTTTTGAAAATAACATAAGTTTTTATAAATCATCTAAAAAGTCATAAGTATGCGAAAAGAACGAAATGCGAAAGAAAGAAAAAAAGAAATGTCAATCTGTAAAACTAGCTACAAACATAATCTTATAAAAATTTGAGCCTATACATAGTAAATATACATAGGTATGAATATACATTTTTACGATCAATTTAAATTTTTGAAAAAACGTCTGGTGCACGCCCATCAGTAATTTCAGAGAGAATTTATGACCTAGATTACATAACCAATAATTACTCTAACCATTATAACACATAACCATTATAACAGTCCGAAACGCATTCTATTACAATGAACTCTTCTTCTAAAATTCTTTGTTTACATTGTTTTGCACGCAAAGTTAAAGTGGTAGGTCACGATAAGAGCTTGTTAAATGATGACATATACTTTGATTAGTGTTATTATTGTATTTTTGTACAGTTTATCGCATACTGTTCTTAGGGTTGCTAGATATATAATATCATAATGTGCATTACATTCAACTGTATAGTTTTGTACCTACCGATATAATAATACATTTTTTTGTTACACACTAACAAACATTTAGTTAAAATGAAGATTGAATAATAAGATCTTAAAAATACCAATATTTCATCATTATTCGGAATATTTAAGTATTAAAGCTATTATGCTTGGATCCCTATTATTTAACCTCAAATATATAATATAACTCCTATCCTAACTGGCAACCTTGACTGTAACCCCAAGTTGTCATTGGAAAGTTGACCTAAAGACACTCAATAAATTAATCTCAGAATCATAAACTCCTATCGCCATTACGTAACACTGTTGTGTCTCCTGAGGCGAATTATTAATTAAATCGGATTTGGTTCGTAGTCGTCGTCAACCCATTATAAATTCCACTGCTAGACACGTGACTCCTCTGAGTCCGGGAGTGGTTTGATCCATGGTCCACCGCATTGGCAAATTGCAAATTGGTAAACTTCACACACCTGTGATAACTTTTTTAGAACTTTTTTGGTGCAACCTACACCAAAAAAGTCTCATGTTCTTTTCCTTCATTATTTACGGAGGTGATCAATAAAATTTTTAATATGCAAACATATTGAAAAACCAGGGAGTGTGCCTAGGATTCCAACCTTGATCCTCGCGATGATGAGGTCAAGTTTCTAGCCACTAGACTATCACTACGCTTGGAGAATTTGAGTGTAGAATCCTTAATATTATGTGCATATAGGTACACAATATCTAATCAATGTACATTCGGACAGTACGTATTGAACATCAAAGTTCTGAATTCAATTTTAGCCGGAAATCGAAATGATTTACCTGTCTAAGCCATCTACAGCCTGGACCATTGTGTGTTCGGCTTTGTGTTTCCCCGCCTACACAATAGGAGAACCCTGTCATTCTAGAGTCGGTATAGTAGGCATTTTAAATCTGCTTTGAGCAGTATACGCAATTTCAAATTACTTTCAAGAACTGGACAAATGTAATTGAATATCCTAAAGTTTTAAAAGAATATAGCCTGGGTCTGCATGGATCAATAAGATAATGGTGACATAATACTTTTATTAAATCTTAGCAGGATCCCCGAAATACATTTAAAAAACCTTAAAAACGGTTATGCATTTACAGGGATTTACAGAAAGACAAACACAAAAGACACGATCGTCAATTAGCCTAAATTTGACATCAGCGTGAAAATAAAATTTTATGGAATTAGGACGAATTTATTATTTAGTAGAAAAATACAATGTACATAATATACCGACTAATTAGTTAATATATTAATTGAAATTTGATTGGAAAATATTTCATATTGTAACGTTTCAAAAGGAAAACAGTAAACTCCCTGATGCATCATTATACCTTTGAAAATGTTTTTGTTCGATTGTTCTCCATAGCAGGTTCTGCAAAAGCAGGCTATTTTTTCGTGTTTCGCTAACGGATAATACTCCACTAGCAAATGGGAGAAATAGCTATCATTCTTTCTCCCTGCATTTAGAGTTATAAATAAATGCGATCCGCCGCGGGTTCGCACGGATACACTATAGGTACGTTTGTATTATAGGATACTAAGTAACTGCCTAAAGGTCATCCTATTGAAAAATAACTGTTTGTGCAAACTTTCTTTTGTTCATGCTGTAAAATGTTACACTCATAAATTTTATTAAAGTATTCATCCGTATCACAAACAATAAATAACAAATTTTACATACATTGGATGGTTGAGTTTCTAAAATAGATTATTTTGATAAAGATTTACGTTTCATATCTTTCAAACCCACTTAGATGCAAACGTAATATTTTCAAAATATTTAAAATTTAAAGAGTCATTTTGGGTAATGTATAAGAGATAGATATGTGGTGCCTTGGACTTATTTATATTATCACAATAATATACTTTTTACTACTATTTTTTCAAGTTCTCGGGCTATTTCTACTATAATGTGCATGGTTTGTAAATATAAACTTTGATGTCATATCACTCTGTCTATAGATGAAAACGCATTTAAATCCGTTGCGTAGTCCGTTATCTGTACGCTCAGACCTTTCGTACAGACAGAGAGAAGCGACTTCGTTTTATATGGACTTTAGTTATGAAGAAGATGAGTAGGTAACACGAATTAATTATAAATCGGTTAGTCTACCGGATAGTGTTCCGTATCATCTCGAGCAATGATCGCTTAAATAATTATATAATTAAGTACGTCGAGAAAATAAATACTAGCCCATAAATATACGAGCCTGGCTATTTCCATAAATGTCTTATTAAACAAGGCAATATAAAAAAAAAACTCAATTCATCTATTCAGATTAAAAGTAGTATCATTTCCCCTCAGACCGATCTACTAAGTAAACAACTAGAACGGCAGCTACGTACCTACCTATTATATTATTTTTTAAACATGCAACAAAGTATGCTGCATCTACACATACAAATTTACACTCACACATGGATAGATGTATAATGTGACGCTCGTCGTCGCACGTGTCGTGGCATGCTCCCGTGTAAAGATGCTCGCAGACTCGGACATAAATTAGCTTGTCGCAAGTTAAGACCACGGCAGTAACGCTGGTAAATACACCTATCGCTCCGGTGTGCACTAACCCTAACCGTCTGTCAACATCTCGTTATGTTTGCAGTGTAGTTGTGTTGGTTTGTTATTGCAGTCTTGATACGTACTCGTTATTTTAATACTGATAATAATACGAGCATCTTATGCGTTATACTATGGGACTAGTGATACATATACGACGGCGCTGTCTACATACATAACGCAGATTATTCTATGGTGTTGTTTAATAAATTGCGTGTAATATTTTACATATATTTTACGACAGTAACCGTGTATCTGTCGCAGGTTTCTGGCAATTTCCGAAATTTTGTAAAAAGCCTAAAAATATGACTATAGCCGGCTTATTACAAAATATATATTGGATTTTATCATTCTATAGATAATATATTGCAGACAAATTAATAGACGTGGTAGTAGAAAGTAGGAGGTAGAACGTTTTGTAGTTTGACTCCGGCGACACCACTGCCACAAATATTTCTGGCTAATACCAGCAGTGTAAAGCGCTGCTGTTTTCTGGTTTGAAGGGTGTGGTAAGGGAGACAAATTTAACAAGGACGGGATTCTACTCTCATGTGGTGTGGATTACAAACGTCCATGGGCGGCAGGTGCCACTTACCATCAGGTGGACTGCATGTTCGTTTGCTACTCCATCATATAAAAAAAGATAGATCCCCGATATTTCAAGTAGGACGTAAGAGTGGAATTGTGGGTTGGTTAGATGACTTATGATTATACAGAACGTGAAGAAAACAGACTGTAAAGGAAAAAAAATAAGATAAACCATTGTAGCGTCTTGCATAAAAATAAGATATTAGAAAAGAAGAGGACTTATTTATTTTTATTATCAAAAATCACCTTCAAGTTGTTTATTTGTACTAAGTCGAAGCGCGGCATACTCTTATTGAGCGAAGGGCAATTAGAAAGGATTACTGATACATCTTTAAAATGTCTACCTCTGAAAGATAAATTGGGGAGCGAAATTTGAAATTTATTTACTAATTAATTTTATGTTTTTTAGGGTTCCGTAGCCAAATGGCAAAAATCGGAACCCTTAGATTCGTCATGTCTGTCTGCTCGTTCGTCTGTCCGTATATCACAGCCAGTTTATTCGGAAACTATTAAGACTACAGAGTTGAAACTTAGTAGATAAGTGTATCCTGTAAACCGCTTTCCGAATTATGCACTGAAATAAAATATATATTAAATGTAGGGGGGCACCCCGTACGTGGAACTGAAACTCAAAAAAAAACATCTTATATAAACGTATGGGGTGTCTATAGAAAAGTCTTCAAAAATGACATTGAGGTTTCTAAAACGATTTTTTCTCAAAGTCGATTGTTTGAAAGATAAGCCCACTCAAAGCGGTAAAACAAGTGTCCCCTCCCCTCTAAATTTTAAACTAAGAGAGTGAAAAATCTGGATAAAATGTATGTTGTAGATGTTAAGGAAAACTTTCAACGAAAATTGGTTCTAACAAGATACGGTTGACAGTTTATGCGATATAGCACCTTTTCAAAAATCAAATAATATAACTTGGTAATTCATACAAACGCTATGAAAAACAAATTAATGTTGGTAGTTAGAAAGCTGTCGAACTTTATTTATTAGTTTTGCAATTTTGTGGGGAATGGTAAAATTTTTGTAAACGTGTTTGTGAGGAATGGTAAAATTTTTGTAAACGTGTGTTCTCAATTCAATTCTCTTAAAACAAATTTAATTCAAATTGCGTAGTTAAGTGGATATTACTTGAATTTGGTTCGGTTTAGTTGCAACTTGGAACCTGTTGGTTGGTCATGTTGTTACAGGCAGACATGAATATAGATTTAAAACAGGATTTTAATTTACGGGAAATTTAATATACTAAACCAATCAAGGGAAGGCTAATCGCCTTTAAAATTAAAAACAGACATTTATATTTATTTGTAAGTAGGTATAGAAGATTATATTGCAACAAAGTAACGGAACCTGATGCTGTTTTGCGGCATAAATAGTTTTAACGGTTAATAATCAATTGAACCGCCGCATGTAGGGTTGGGTGGCCGCACGTAACTTAACCTCACTACTTGGATATCCGGAATACAAAAAATATGCAGAAGACGCCTTCAAATTATTTTTGTGAAATGTGTATGTTACATTTTGAATATTAAGGTTGTTACGATGCTATCCTATCAACGTGCCATTTATATTATTTTCTATGTTAAGTATTTATTTGTAATAGATTTTCTAAGGTTCTCAATAATTACGTCTCTCGAAAATGTTTTACACACCTGCGACTCTTTCAATACAAATTTGGTATTGGATTTTTACAATAAATTACGCCAGTGTAGGTACAAATAAAATAAGTGAATTATGATGGTACACATATTAATCTATATGTATCCATGTTATCGAATATCGCCTTTTAAAACTAAAACGTAAATTCTATCAAATAAAGTTGCTTTTTGGAAAACAAATGAACATTTTTTTATTTCATCTGAACACTGGACATTGATTTTTTAGCGCCTCTGGCTAGTAATTTCTATTCAACTTAACGCTAGAGTTCAGTAAATTTCAGAGTTTATCCTTTCACCAATTAAGGAATAGTCGTTAGAAATGCTATTTAAAACAGGACGTCTTTATTACAATAGAAGGATAACCCATTATTAAACGAAATGTAAATCATATTTCATAATAAAAGGTCAAAAGCGGCAAAGGTTAGACAATCGCGAAATATATTTAAATACTAAAAGGTTCGTGCTATAAAAAGTTTTAAAAGCGCTAGTTTAACAAAACTGCATTGGTGATAAATTTTCATAACTCGACCAATCGTAACGATACTAAAACCGCCATACAAATAGAAATAAGTGACACTTGTGACAAACATGCGCGTTAGCCTTTACGGTCTGAAGCGTTTGCCACTTGGCTGGATCTCAGATCTACTTACCCCTAACTTATTTTAGCCCGACCGGGCGGTCTCCGTTCAGCTGTAACTTTCGCTAATATTCCTCCAATAAATTGGGATGAAAATCATAACTGTACTTAACATCAAAATCTGCAATTTATGCAAATCTGTCTTGTTTATAAGACATGTACATTGTATTATTTTAGTCTCTGGGGGTTATAGTGACATTATTTTAATTTTGCGTTTGTATGTATCGTTAATAAAATGATATAACTTACGTTATCACTTGTTTTTGAGAAAATGGGAAGTGTTTTATCACATGGAATTTGTATTTTCTATTAATTAATAAATAGTATTACTGTGATTAATACATAATATTTGTTTTATTATATTACATATTATATTCTTTTCCTACTAACATTTTTAAAAAATGGATTGTAAGTTATTCTTAAATATGCATGTTGGTATTCTCATAAAAATCCTTTACGCAATAGTTGTGTCTATCGCGGATATAATTAAATAAACATCTATGTATGTAAAAATAAGGGATGCTCCTTTGTAGTTCAACAGCGGCGACGCAACAGCGATACCTATTTCTGTCTTATAACAGCAGAGTTTAGTACCTACTGCCGGGTTTTGTAAGGCCAAGAAATCGTGATATTGTCAGGGGTAGCAACGCATCCATGATAAAATTTAGGACTTTAATTTTGCTTATGGTCATACTAAGTCATACTACAATGGTAATTGGCAATAATTAACACCTGCTTATCACCAGCATATAGCATTTGTTGCTACTCGAGGTTCTGAAAATAGCGTGTGTGTTTATGTATGCACGTAAGAAGTTATTCTGCATTGGCGTAATTAATAAAAAAGATGATACAATATTCCCCTATCATCTCAAACACCCCTTCTGGAAAACGTATTAGATGTCTGTTTCGCTCGCCATGCGTGGCTAGAGACACCTAAATGTGATCGAGTTGTTAACTAAACATAGTTTTAGGAATAAAGTTTATTTTGTCCATAATAAACGTTATACTGGCTATAACGTGAACGTTAGTTATATTGTACTATATTGGACAATAGTCTTTGTAATTCTAAATCAATTAAAACTGCTAACGCTATGTTTAGTTCAATACAAATAACTGAGGTTTAACTTAGTTTAGAATAATTTCGTTACATGGAAAATAAACGTTAATGCCTAAAAGTAAAATTAGTTGAAACGACCTTAATTTGGTTGAAGTGATCGCACAACAAAATTGTATCTAAATAAACCTAGTAACATAGCAGCTAAAGAAAAACTGGCCACAACTAAAATTAATGAGAAAACTAAACCTACTTAAAGTGATAATTTAACAAATAATGATAAGTTATTCAAAGTTACTATGTGGGTCACCTCAACCACAACCATTTAGTAGAAAACTTTATGGTATCGGTATTATATTTATGATTATAATGGTGTGCGCCCTTTTTCAATAATATATTGTCATCAATTTTCCCAAACGCACCAAATAAAGTATAACTTCAAAAATATCTACGTGCTGCATCTCGCCACCCCTATGTCGCGAATTAATTTAAACTCAAGGTACAAATTTCGCATCAGCGAGTTACCGGCGGACAAAGGATGCGACAGAGGGGGCTCAGACATACCTGTCTTCACCATGAAACTCAATTTAATAGACAGATATAAATTTACGACCAAAATACATACAACACGATGTCGCATCGTGATAAGTTGCAACTTCGTGTAACAATGCGATATCGTGTCGTGGAAATCTATGACGCACCATAGATGATCATACTTTTTAACGCGGATAAATAGTCACAAATATCCTCTCACCCGGGGAACCGGAAGATGTATATCGGTTGCCGTTAACCGTGCTTTATTAACTGTTCAAATATACCACCTTCCTTAAATATACGAGGATCAGCCCTTTATTTTTTACTTTTTAATTTTGATATTTCTTATTACAGCGCCAATACGTAGTACACACTACGTAAAAATCAAGTGCATAATTATCGATTATGGTTTAGGGGTAGAGCTCTGTGGCGGACAGACAGGCAGCTCAGTAATAGGGTCCAGTTTTACCCCTTGGGCAAGGAACCCTAAAAATAGTCTATGTTGCGTTGTGATACGATATACAGTGCAACGTTTTCGGTACGATGTCAAAATTGTTTGATATGGCTTTAAGCCCTCTTTTCTAGAGCACTCAGCTTATAAATTAAATGTACTCATGTTTTAGATTTGGAAGTAACGAGTTTTGGCAAGCACCGTTTAAATCTATGCGTGTTCAAGTAAATATGAAGTGTCTGTTTGTAATATCAAAGAAACAGCTTTTTACTAGAATGCGAAAGTATAAACGATACTTATATAAAAAAAAACAAATATTAAGATTTTTGTTTATCTTACTGTGTGTGTTTGTAATAGGTTATCTCCAAAACGTAGGCTAATTTTATTTCAGAAAATGTTTCCGATTTAATAATCCTTAACGAAAACGGAAAATATGATCCTTAACGTTACATTTTAGTAAACACGGGTGAATCTGTGGGGTACAGCTAGTCCGTAATATACATACAGATTTAATATATTTATGCTGTTTTAATAACTCTTTGCCAATCATTAAGAGAGATTTTGAGAACGGACAACATAAGGGAACGAAAATTGTACAACGCATTTATTTCACAACAACCATTCTAAAACTAGACTTTAATGAAAACAATCGATTATATTTTAGTTCAATTTTGATAAATAAGGAAATAAAGTTAAATACAGCTTTAATAAATGTATGTTGTTTTAATAATAAATTGCCACTAATTGAGGTTTTTTGGAACGGGCGACATAATGCAACAAAACCCGTACAATACATTTATTTCACATTTTCCATTTCAGTGACTTATTTAATAATTGTGTGTGTTTCTGTATAATAATTAATTTAATTTCATATATTTATATTATAGCCTTTAGATTGCTATACTTTTGAATTGATTATAAAAGGCATACACGTACCTACATTATTGGCGAAATGGCAATTAATGAACATTTAAAACAACTTACAATTTTATAATATACTTACAGTAAATTGTCCGGATTATGGCACAATTATTCTATACAACATGACAACAAGTGAAACTACGGTACACAAAATATAAAGAAAGTGATTAATAGTTTGAACTGGGTTTCCGCTTGGTACTAGGTTTCCATATTATTTCCACAGTAAGAATCAAAAGTTCAATTTCTTATGTTACGAACCAAAGAACTCTTTGGTCACACTAGAGTTATATTGATCACAGGCTATTTGCGACAAAGCATTATATTTCATAGTGTCGCTAGTTCATACGACAGATCTGGTGTCGAGCTAACGATGCGAGGTCCAATTTTAGCTTACTGAATCATTGTTGTGCCGAGATTCTGAGTACTGATTCGAACACTACGGATACAATGGAAGCAAATTCTGTTTTTGTATACCACTTTGCTGTTGCTATTTGATCTTTACAACTGACTTTGCAAAGGGTAGAGGTTGTGAGGTGTTCGGTATTTATGCAGCGATTTCTTAATCGACAAAGACGGTTGTGGTATTATATGCAGCTTGATAGATGATCACAAAATTTGATGTTTAAAATCTTTCAGCATTTCAAAATGTTCTCAAATTTCTAAATAATTTATCTTATAATAATAAGTTTACTAATGATTAAACAATAGAAATGCTTAGTGTTTTCATTTAAAAGAATGTATCTACGCTATTATTGTCTTGTGCGAAGGATACGATGTCGCGACAAGGACGTAGCGTGGGTTTCCGCCGTTCGGAGCGGAAGTTTAATTTTGTGACCTCTGATCTGTGTCGGCAATTTGTCGGCAAAAAAACATCGTCCTACGTTAAATTTGCCGTCTCCTAAGCTTACTACCTATGCGAGCCAAATTAGTTTCAATGGTATTTTTATATAAAAAAAATACTTGATATAATAATGCGAAAACGCTGATTTTGTTGTCTCGACAAACGTGTCGCCCGGGGCGGGCCGTCCTTACCGCCCCCAGCACGATACGCTTGTGTATCTTAATGAAATGTTTTGGATATTGGTTAAAACTCTTCAATGCCTCCCGTGTTTTTAATATTTAACATTATTTAGCTTCTGCTGAAGTATCTCAGAAGAATTCTTAACAGTATACGGTATAAATATTGTTACGACAACTATATTGATCTTTAAGAACTCAGTCCTGTTATAGCAGTTACAACAATATTGCCAGGTGCCAGCACGAATTATAAAAGTTTAGGAGCTACTGATAATAAATGAATAATTAATATATTTCATGCTACAAGGCTTATATTTACTCGATAATGCTGTCGCGCTGGATCTATCACTTTTTAAGTTTTTCCTTTCAATCCCCAAATAAAATCATTTCAAGAGGGTTCATCGTGTATTTCATATTCTAACACTTCAACCTTCTGAGCCACTCCAACTATGAGAAGGTACTGCGACAGATTTTTTGTGTACTAGTCTCAAAACTTTTAATAAGGTTCCACTTGACGCGAGGGATGAACTTTACTGAACAGAGATTAAAAAGAAAATAGTGCAATTTTTTTTCAAGTTTAATATATATTCTCAAGATCAGAAGACAAGTTAAGGTCGTTTAATATATTTGTGTGAAATGTAATATTGTAACACCTTACTTCAAACATGAAGATAAAAAAATCTGCGACTAGTGGTCACCCATCTATCAACTGCTGAAACCCGACCTTGTTTATCCTAGTCAGTAGATTGGTTACACAATACGCAAGCCGTAGGGCTATTCTCCCCTTATTTATTTAAACAGAAACATTTTTTGTTTTTTGTCTCTAATGTTGAGCACTAGGGCAATAACTTTGATTTTTTTTATATATGTTGTAAACAAGCAAGTATTTAACTGCTATTAAGGGACTACTGCCGCCTATGGAAATTTGTAATCACGTTATTCTTTGTTCTACACTAAGTATTCTATTTGGGAAAATATTTTCATGTAGTTAAAAAAAATATAAAAGTACTTACAATACTATTACATTTACAATAATACTTATATTTTATTTATGCTGTCTAAATAATTATATGCGTATAGTTATGGGTCGTCAATCCATCACTGTCCCACGGCTGGGCACGGGTCTCCTCTCAGGACGAGAGGGGTAAGACGATAATCCACCGCGCTGGCCAAGTGCGAATTGGTAAACTTCACACACCTTCAAGATGTATCCTTCGGTGTACAGACTTTTTCACAGTGTTTTCCTTTATCGTTATATCAAGTGATAATTAATTCTTAATACGCACATAATTTTGGAAAACCACAAGTTCGTGTCTAGGAGAGAGGCCGAAATTTAAAGTTAAGAATTAAACACTTTTAATTCTGAACTTTTTCACATTGCATACTCGTACTAAAATCCCTGTTTGCTTATGAAGATTGTTTTGTGTGTGAGAATGTGCGACTTTGTTAACGTATTCATATTCTCGCAGTGTTTGGTGACGCGATCGAAGATGGCCACCCTTTCAAAGCGAGTTCCACGCACGCGTTGCTGTCGTTAATCAAAGGTTTCGTGCTCACCATCACGTACAGAGGCATCGTGGTGGTCGTATCGCCCAACATCCGCCAGTTCTTGGGTTATTCTGAGGTGAGTTTTTGTACTGTATATAACTGCCGACCCCTGCATGTTTTTTTACCTACTACGTTAATCTTTTTTTCATGCATTACAAATTGATCAAAGTGTACCTACTGTAACACGTCCCTCGCATGTACATTTTGAGTGCTATTATCATATTGCAAGGTAGCGCAGCAGACGTTATTGTACACTTATCGATAAATGGCGTAACGAGCTTCATTTATTTAACAGGTACATTAAAGTATCTTGGTCGGAAATTAAAATTAAAAAGTTGTGAATCCTACCAAATTGTGTTGTGTAGTGTTGTGAAACCTAGCAAATTAAATTGACCCTAATAACGCCTATAAATTCGATCAAAATTGTGAGATTCCCTTTTTGGAACTTTAACGACATACATTGCAAATAAGAGTTACCTATATTCTCGTAGGTACTACTTTGATAAAGCAAGAGATGTCGCGAAAAATGCAATTTTTAATGAAACTGGTCATTTATTTATTTATACTTTATTGATCCAAACATGACGTGGTACAAAACTGCGGGTTTAATGCTAAAAAATCTTCAAATTCTAATAAATATTTTGTGTTGTAACTTTTTGTAGCTGATGATTTTTCGTGCCTCTAATCGCTCAGTCCAAAAAAAATATGTTAGTGACAAATTTTTGCTTTTTAGTACTTAAATATTATAAAAAGAAACAAAAGAAACTTTTCCGTTACAGCAACCGACGACCGTGACAGGACTCGAACCTGCAATCTTCGGATCCGAAGTCCGACGCCTTATCCATTAGGCCACACGATCACTGAAAGCTTGTTGCCAATATTACAATGTGATGGAAACCGTACCATCTAAATAATATTATTATAGTATTTGTGTGAAAGTAAAGGAAAACAAGATTTTCTAAACCATTTTCGCATCCATTTAAAAGTACGAAGTTTATTTATATAAAATATTTTACGTCATTTTTATAGATATTATTTTTAATAATATTAATTTAAACTACGTAAGTAACGTATAATATTCCTTTGTATATAATAACAGTATTTTAATAAGTGGATACTTAATAAATATAAACCAGATCGCTATCATGTATAAATAATATTATAATAATTATTTTTGCGATAAGAAAACCATAAATTATTCGAAAAGATACTATTATACACTGTATCCATGTATTATATATTATATGTATACAAAAATATTGTAGGTATATCCTGTTTGTAAAATAAAAAAATCGTATTTTGCCTGCCCATAATTTGATGGCTATTTATTCATATGAGTTGATCGTGAAGGATAATTCGGCAATTTTCGACGGCCTACGACGGATAATTATACCTGAAATAACTTTGTCGAATGCCTATGTCAATAGAATTAACTCATAAGACGTAGCAGAAAGGCATGATTGCATCTGAGTATAAATTTATTTCGAAGCGGTTGAACACAATAACATTGTGGTTTGATTGAATTGGCGACATTACGTAATCCGCTGCGGAATTAGATACATCTAATACAAGAACACACATCGATCATGTAATTCAGTGGGTTTGGTGGTAGTTAACCTTTAACCACATTGTGGTTTAATCATGGATTATAAAAGTCTACGTGTATACATGCATTAGTCATATATAATGAACTAAAAAAGAAATTAATATTTTAGACTGTAACATTACAATTTCTCCTAAACTGCTCAAAACCTTGAACATGTGCAAACTCAACAAAGAGAGATTTCTGGGAAAATGTCTGTTGTTATTATATTATAGTTCTTGACAAAAACACTTCTAATCCTATGTTATAGCACGATGTCGTCGTTAAATTATTATCTTTCCACTATTGGACACATGTCTTTTCTGAAAGGGCTCTCCCTTTGGGTTTTGAACTAAATCCATCGAGCTTAGTGTGCCTTTATAGACTTCTCCCACCTTTCAGAAGGTTTTTTATAGAACTGTTAGTTGCGAAGGTTTTTTCACGATGTTTATCTTCGCGATTACAACACGTAATAATTAATTTCTAATCTGGACATAACACTGATTAATCAGAGGCTCGTATCTAGTATTTTAACATCGTGCCTTATTTTAATATTGTAGTTTCAGCTAGTGGACTATTACTTTAGAAATCCCCTATATTAATAATGTTGCTCATCGTCTCACAGGCTAAAGCTCACTTGTTTCCCAATAAAGTAAGGTAGACTACGTTGGACCGTTTCGGATAAGTGATATTAACGTCGCTATTATTATGTAGAAATATTTTCGGCGATGGTACCTCCGAATTATACTACCTTTAACCACGATGATTGACACACATTGTAATTTAAAGGTGGTAGTTCGACTCCGGCGGCACCGCCACCACACTTTCTTTATAATTTCTTCCTAATAACAGCAGTGTTAAGCGCTGCTGTCTTCTGGTTTGAAGGGTGTGATAAAGGAGATAAACTTAACGAGGCATTCTAACTTAATCCTCAGGGGTAGCAACGCATCTGTGGTTGCCTTCAGTTGGGATTCTGGTCTTATCTAGGGTGGATCACAAATGTCCATGGGCAGCAGTTGCCACTTACCATCAGGTGG
>DWRA01000981.1:0-19552 GCA_018250295.1 Spathilepia clonius | reverse complement strand
GTTAAGCGCTGCTGTCTTCTGGTTTGAAGGGAGTGGTAAGGGAGATAAACTTAACGAGGCATTCCAACTTAGTCCTCGGGGGTAGTAAACTACTCATCTGTGGTTGACTTCAATTGGGATTCTGGTCTTATCTGCAGTGGATCACAAATGTCCATGGGCGGCTGTTGCCACTTACCATCGTGTGGACTGCATACTCGTTTGCTACTCCATCATAAAAAAAAACGTTTTGAACTTACTAAAAGCCTAATAAAAGCAAAGCTTCTTGTTTTCAGTGAAATTCTAAGCAGTTTAATGTAGTTTAAGGCTTTAAAAAATCAAATTGATTACGTAAGTACTGCTAATGTTACTGTGTAGCAATCGTAGCCGGTCTACGACACGCTACGAGCGCTACGTGTTGTAGCAGAGCGGTGTCTATTACCTACTTTTAAAACCTGTTATTTTCTAGGATCACAGACATCCCATTATTTACATAAAGCGATATATTGTTACTTATTAAAGTTTCCTAAAATATGACATTGTGATTTAGCAGTATCACCTGCTAAATTTCTGTATTAAATAAAATACAGAATTCGTCAAATATAATAATTGGCGATATATTATTCGTAAAATTGTTATTCTTTGATTACCCCCGTGGCGTAGTTGCCGCTGTAACAATGTGGAGCACAATTAAAAGTGCCAGGTTTGATTTGGGCCAGACGTATACCAAAATGATTGTATTATTTTCCGGATGTCGTTTAACCATGTAATATCGGTAGTGTAGGGAAATGAGTGTTTGCAACATTTTTAAATAATAAAGTTAACTGTAATTACAAAATACTAAAGTAACTGTTCTGTTAAATCATATTATATTTGAATGAAAAGGTAACAAAGATACATACTGCAATTCCAACTGTGTACTTAGAAGCACTTTTAATAATCCTTACAAAATCAAGCCGATTAAGGCTATTCACTTTAGATTAATATGTCTGCAGCATAACTCTCAAGAGCTTGAAAACTTCAGAAAATTACAATTCTTACATTCAGTTAACGGCACCGGGAAAGCACTAATTAGATTCTCATGCACATGTTCGAATCGTGAAAGAAATTTAATTACGTTTCTCATCTTCGAATACCGTGTGTGTTTTGCTAGTTAACTAATCTATCTTTTTTAGGGTTCTATACTCTAGCCTCTATTATCTGTGCATATGTCACAGGACCCTATTTTTATAAACAGTAATACATAGACACTTGCTTTTCAGCTTTACGTGTGTTAGTATGGCTGCTTTAACAACAGATATCATTACAAAATAAAGGAGGTTAAAAATAAGTTAAGTTTCCATACAAGAAAGGTACATTTTGAAAGTTGTAGAACCTTTTGTAGCTGGACTCCAGCAGCACCGTCGCTACAACCGTTTCCGACTAAAAGTTTATATCTAAAAACTACAGTGTGAAGTGCTGCTGTGTTCTGGTTAGAAGGGTGTGGTAAGTGTTGTGTTGTTGTGTATGGGTTATTGATAACCATACCATTATACAGTCTACTTATTAATATATCAGTATTTTATGCAGAAATACGATACAGTAGTTTCCATGATACACGGTTGTTGGTTACTGCTATGTACATAAGTACTTATATAAATAAGTATTTACAAGCGAACTCAAACTATGACTACTAGTAAAGATGAGGAAAGTGTGTGTGTTTTCATCATATTGTATAATTTCGAACTTAATTAAAAAACACATTATTATAAATTTTACCCGTAACATATTTTAATACACAACACGTCACACAACACATTTAAAAAGTAACGGTAACTTTGTAGTGACGCGTCACGTGTTTTAACTATTATTATAATTGAAACTTTTTTATACAAAGTTTCAATTAATCGTTAAAAGCTTACGCCAATCTTAAAATGGTGAACAGAAAATAAATGCGAAAGTCCCGAAGAACAACCAAGTTTCTTCGTCTAAAACTTTTACGAACAAGATTATTGTAAGGCTTGTTAACCAGGACAATGCATAAAATACTGTTGACCCAAAATTCTTTGACGTAAATATATTCCGTGTTAGTTATGATAACTGACCGCGGGGAAACACATCAAAGGGCCATTTCCGGACGTGTTCCGCCGCGAGGAAAATGTTCCGCCGTGAATCAATGTGCCATTCGCCCGAATATACTTTGATAGATATTGACGTTTTACTACTAAGAATTTTTCTTTACGGCTCTGCGTTGTTTGCATACAGATGATCTAACCTTATTTGTACCGTACACGTAGTTATATGCGCACTTTAATATGTTATTAGGCATTGATGATACGTACATAAATTGTATTTCATTTTTTACGTAACTTTAATAGTCTAATGACCGAATGCATGATTTCTAAACACACTTAGATTTATCATAATTCTTAAGGCCGTTACTCTATGGACAACTCGACATCATTTTATCTGTCCCATATTTAACTATCGTAAAATTAATTGATTTATTACGTTTTTCTAGATTAACATTAAAACGGGCAGCGGGCATGTCCTGGTCGAGTATTTACACTACCAACATAAAAAACCGTACGACAATAAAATCTCAGCCAGAATTTTACTTATTTTAACTTCGTAACTTTACATTCAAAGTACGAGCGAAACTCTCCGTCCAAAATGAGATTTTACATCCTTGAACATTACAGAACTCGTCTCTACTGTCTACACGTGTAGAGACGGAAGCTGCCGTATCTTGGAACTTCCCCCACTCGCCCTACTTCACAGGCGCTTTGTTCGCTTAAGCTCGCTCGCTGTGGGCCTCGAGTTTAATTAGCTGTACTCGTAAGGAATTTTATATGTTAATAATGTAACGTACGAAATATGTTTTTTGCAACATTAAGGTACTCGCCGACGAATAACGAATATTCGCTCGTACTCAGCGTGATGTCGGGGTTTTTGGTTTAAATCAAAGGATAACCTTTCCTTTTACTTCTGTATTCATGCTCGATTTTTAAACTCGTATTTTTGGCAAGAAATTTGCCGGACTATTCGCGAATATCAAAATGTTACATTAAATATTCCTAACCATGTACACTTATGTGCGTATTAACTTCAGTGTCAAACATTACAGAAATTCCGTAGTAAGAAAGTTTTTACAAAGGTCCTAAACAGGAACTCTACTGGAAGGTCGACGATACATTAATAAAATAGCAGTAGTCGCCACTTACTTTATGAGGTTTGCGTCGTATTTAGGAATTCAAACATAAAAATCATTTATTCACGAATTTGTTTTTAAAACTTTAAATTAAACTACTTTATAGAAATAAAATGAATATATCGTAAGGAAACCTACGTGCCTGAAAGTTTTTCTAAAGTTTTCAACTTGGAATGAAAAGCAGATCAACTTCAGATACGACTCGCCTACATGCAGGTTGTTACAGATGTCTACGGAAGTAACTAGATAAGTTCAAGTAAACTCCATTTCTATTGGCTATATCTAGTCACTACAAAAATAAAATCGACCAGAGTGAGTCAAGTCAAAGAGGGTTCCGTACATGCATTTTAAAATTTAATGTATACCTACTACAGTTTTATTGATGAACCAAAAATCGTCGATGCCGGTGTCCCACTGTTTGTTTTTAACTTTGTCTTATGCTTAGTTATAACAGCCATAGTAAAATACTCTGGAAAAACTCAAGTGTCAATCAATTACGGTTTTTAGACCTGTGATGGACGGTTAAACGAACGAACCGACAGTGGACGTTTAGTAATCATATCCCTTTTTACCTTTTGGGGGCAAAACCCTAAAAATGCAAATAGTTTTACCAATCCAGGATTTTGCTTAAATAGGTCTATAATGCGTTAAATATGGTATTGAATGTAGCCCACGGTTAAATTATATATTATTCCACGCCCTAAATCATCCGCTTTATTCTTTTTTTGCATTTATTAGCAGGATCAATGGCGAATTCAATTCAAACGCAATTTCTTTTGTTCAACGAACGGACGAATGAACGAATGGACGTGGAATGAACGAACAGGACTAATTGACCGCGACGTGAGGATCGCCTTTTGATGGCCGGAAACTCGTTTGCTTTCGGTGATTCCGTTCACGAATGATTTTTTAAAATTTTCGGCGTACCTTTCAGGGAATTGGTGGATTTTGTGCAAAGAAAATTATATTTTTATGTCAGTTCAAATTTTGAATTATTCAACGGATTTATGTTAATTCTTTTTTCTTTGCATGTACAAACGCAATTTTCACAATATGTAATTGTAATCAAAACATCTATAATTAGCATACCAATTCTGGGAAAATTTATTTGCTAATGTGGGAAGAGTCTATCTTAGCAAAAGTATTTGTAAGCAGTAAAAAAACTGCATGGCTGTGTTACTATGATAATATAATCATGTTACAAATTTGTTGCTACGTAGTTTGTACATATCTGCTACTTACAGATACATCTAAATCCAGTTTAACTAAAAGTCATACTTGAGGCCAATGACCGATAACGTTATTTCAAATTACTAAATACTCAAACCCAATATCAATGTATGTATGTTAATTCATTGACGTCATCTCCTTTCTCTCTCATTAATCGTCAATGATATTCCGATAAATTATAATGACATAATTCGGCCCCCTCAGTATGAACGAAGAATCAATGACGTAAGGTCCTTCAAAAACACATAAATATTCATTAATCGGCAACAAAGGGCGGGAACCTGACCGAAATAGCAATGTTAAGCTACGGATAAAAATAACTCCAGGAAGCGGGAGGGAGTCGAGGTGACGCGCTTGTCTTAATAGCGGTGATACAAAAATAATGACTGCCTAAGTTTTGAATAAATATTTTGTCATTTAAGCGAATAGGTAAAGTTTCCATGCATCAATCCATCTGATCTATAGTGAAGACGCTATTCCGAGAAATAGAAACAAAGAAGACGTTTGTGACCTTATTGTCGACGTAATGACCAGAATATTTATAGGTTCGGGCATAATTAAGAGGTAATGTTTCACAATACACGAAATGTAAAGGTTTGTAAATTCTTATTATTAATTATCACGTTTTTTTTGGATATCAGAATGGAAGTGCTTGTCAACACAGGCCGCTTACCAATTGTATTATGCCCACATTTCGTATAAATGACGTGAAATGCATTTTTTTACTCAATGCAGTAATGCTCTATCAAATTAAAAAGGTTTTACAGAGATATGCCAAAGATAACAACATCAGCGTAGTGATATGAGAACTCTCTAAGTCCTCATATCACTACTTCCTACTTAATCTTAACAGTACATAAGTATTATTGTTAATAACAATATACTTGTATTTATATCAAAACTTATTTAACACTAACATTGTGAATACTTTATGTAGATTGAATTGTCCTTTAATGTAGTGTTTACAAAAGCTCAATTTTACTAACAATTAAGGCGTGACGGTGTTTATTTTTACAACACATTTTACTTTACTGTCAAGAAATTGTGTTAAGAGGGAGTTAAAAATACATTCCTCGCTGAAGCTTTGTCTAAAGAATTACTAGTGACGTTAACGTTAAAATAACTACGAGATGTGTTTCGTGACAAAGGGACGGAATTGAGAGCGACAACGACTGGTCCGGGGCTGGCAGACACCCGGGATCAAAGGACGAACACTGCCGAGAACGCGCTGATAATAACAGCTCGATGACTTTATTGTACTTATTTAATATACTTTGTAATGTAATTAAATTAATCATTATTAAATAATATCGTGAAGTCCGAGGCTTGTAAAGTGTAATCGACCGATAAGTTAACATCGGGTGCGGTCGGGAGTGTCCGTGTTTCCCGTTAGGATTTTGAGAGCGAGTTAAGATGTAGGTCCGGTTATTATTAGTAGATGGTTCTATGTTACCACCGGACTGCATCTTAGAAACGAGAAGTTTAGTATTCCGTATTAGCCAAGCTGTGCAACATTTAAAAAAATGTGTATGTCCATCATTGTTGCTTATATTTCTATCATTACAGAGAGCATTATTTCTCATATACATACATATATCAGTAATATCTCGTGATAGCTGAGATCAATAAATAACTAAGATCCGTTTTAATAAAATGTTTATTGATGAGACTAAATTGTTACAGTTGTGTATACTTATGTACCTAGTTTGGTAACTACCAGTCAAAATAAAAGAAATAATTAACATTTGGTGGTAAGTAGCTCTCCAGGTGCGAGTCCGACTCGCACTTGGCCAATTATTGCAGTTTATTACTTTAGTAACAGACGCAAGTTAAGCCATTACACAATTATGTGCGGAAAAATTATAATAAAATACGTAACAGAATAAATAGCAAAAGCTTGTTAAGAATCACAATCAAGTTAACACAAACCACGAGTACGAACAACTTTATTCTGAATATTAATGCGGAAACATTTGAATAGAAATTCGCAGAGTCACTGGAAATAGTTAGCGAAGAATGGCGATTACACTATCTAGAAGTTTTGCCTATTCTTTATGAGTATATAAACAAATTGAGTTTTTACTATTGTTGGCTTATGGCCTGAATCCGTTACAAAACAGACCTGTGAATAGCGGGGAGTAACGGTTGGTGAATTACTTGACGAGCAATGACGAATATGTAAACGCCGCTCACGTATACTGATGCAGAATGATTCACGTTAAAAAAAGCTACAGCGCGCGGAAAACTGATAAGTATTCCTGAGATGTACAAAATAGTAATACTCGAGTAAATTAATTACATACTCGTATTTGCGGTCATTTGTATATTCGGCGACTATCTAAATGGTGATTGATGTAATTATTTACTCTGCTATGCGTCAAGAGGAAAGATTTACGTTCAGCTGTAAATAACGTACACTTAAAGCGGTATTCGGTATTGATTAAGTGTCAGGCAGTACAAATACAGTGAATATTTGAGTGGTTCGAGTGTAGTCATTCTTGTATAATTGTTCGGAACAGACAGTGCGTGCTTATCGATTATTATGATTGTATAATTGATGTTATTAATGAGTGATCTATTGAAGCCCTTTAATCTATTCTTTAGTACATTTATCATCGATATAAAAATATCAGGCTTTGTTTTTCTTACGTCTGAATGTGTAAAAATATTCTTATTTATATTAATATAGCGTTTTTAGGGTTCCGTAGCCAAATGGAAAAAATCGGAACCCTTGTAGATTCGTTATGTCTGTCTGTCCGTCAGTCCGTACGTCACAGCCACATTATTCGGAAACTATTAAGACTACCGAGTTAAAACTTGGTACATACGTGTATTCTGTAAACCGCTTTCCGAATTATGTACAAAAATAAAAAATATATTAAATTTCGGGGGGCAGCCCATACATCAAACTGAAACTAAAAAAATTTTTTCTCTTACCTACATGTGAGGGGTGTCTATAAAAAGGTCTTCAAAAATGACATTGAAGTTTATTAACCATTTTTTCTCAAAATCGATTGTTTGAGAGATAAGCCCTTTCAAGGCGGTAAAATGTGTGTCCAGTGTCCGCCCCCTCTAACTTTTAAACTAAGAGAGTGAAAAATCTGGAAAAAACATATGTTGTAGATGTCAAGAAAAACTTTCAACAAAAATTAGTACGAACAAGATACAACTGACAGTTTTTGAGATATAGCACTTTTTCAAAAATGGAAAGACATAACTTTGTAATTCATATAAACACTAAGAAAAACAAACTTATATTGGTAGTTGTTGGTTGCTAACGTATTTTTTATGTTTCAGAAAATATATTTTGTTTTGCCTGCTGCTATTTAATAATAATGCTACGAAACCCTTTGCCTGCGAGTCTGACTCGCACTTGGCCGATTTTGAAGTTGTGTTCCGAACTTGAATCAGATTTAGAAATTAATTATATAAATTATCAATTTTAAGTATTTCCGCAGAGTTGTACAAGTTGAATACATTTTTTATCCTCTAATTATGTGATGGTTTTATATACGGCTGTAATATTTTTACCAATGTTAAACCCCAAGAATCTGTACGGTATTCTGTGTAAATTTGACACAGTGCAACCGTCATGTGGGTGAAGCGTGCGAAAAGTTTGTAATGGGATAGGTAGTCTATTTCACAGCTCATTACGTCGCAAGCAGACGACTGACATGCACAGGTCCATATCCCCGTCAGCGGTATGGATGGTGCAATTACTCTGCTGTCGCGCCGCAATCTATCGATTCCAACGCGCTATACACTTGTGACTTGTTCTTTAATTCCATTTTCTGAAACACTTATTTTCACAATGTACTTTTACAGACAATTACCAGGGTTAATAATAACCGTACTAGATTGCCTCGTAGGGTTTCAGGTTTCGTTCCTGTAGTCTCAGAACTTAAAATAGAGCTACCCCCTAGTATCGACTACCGGTAGTAAGAGGCGACTAAAATGGAGCTTCCTGGGTTGTAGCCGGCAAGAATGGGATTGGGGAGTGGGAGAGAGAACAGTCGAACTGGCGACTCCGAGAAGGACGACAGCATTTGTCAGCCCACATCGTCGTAAACACTGGACGGTGTGGTGGAAGTTCACCAAGGCAAAAGTCAATAAGTACACTGCGCTCAGAGAACTACGATCGCGTTCCTCTGGAGATTACAAAGTCCTCCACATAACGCTCAGGACGGGCTCTGGGGAAGTTTTAGTCGATAGAAATCCCACATAGCCCGATGTCGCCCTCACGGCATCGGGTATCTTTTTAAGGTTCCCACCTCTAAACAAATAAAACGGTTTCGGGTTTGATCCCTGGCAGCGCGTACTTCAAGTTGTGGGTAATCTTAATATGTTTCCTCCCAATTTGAAACATGTAATGAGCACATTTGTAATTTTTAATTGTAATGATATATTTTAAAAGCCTATAATTAAATAATAAAATAGAATTGACCAAAAAACAATAAAAACTAGCCATTCTTTAATTAAAGAAGATAAAGAAAATTTCTTGTTAAATTAATGACTTGAATAAAAATACAGCCAAGTAATGTAATCAATTATACACGTATAAAAGCTGACCCAATTAGTGGAAATTGTCGCGTCGGGACAACCGTAATTGCCAGTTACACGAACTAGTGATAAGAGAAACGAATTATTTTCATACTTTTACTGTTAAATAATAATTCTTTCCTTATTTACATTGGATGAGAATTACGACTTGTATATAATTAAAATAATAGATTGCGTGTTAATATTTAAGTAAGATGTTTGAAAATACATATCAAGCTGGACTTCGAAGGTATTAAATTTATGTTATATATAAACCAATAAATTTATATCTGTTTTAGAAACTACACATACTTATCCAAGGCTGTACAATTAATTCCTCAAGGACAGCACCCCTTCTGTAGCCGACCTCAACTCTTATCTTATTTGACTGACTTACATTTATCAATGGTAGTAGCCACTTAACATCAGATGGACTTCATGCTTGGTTACAACTTCTATATTAAAAAAAAATATGTTACAGACACAATGGACTTACCATTAATTCGTAAATTATTCCAATAATCTACATTCGACCTGCTTGGTGGAATGTGCCCCACACTTCTCTCAGTTGTACAGAAAGACCCGTGTCGAGAAGTAGGCCATAGAAAGGGTCGTAGCCAAGTTACCTACATAGAATATTAAAAGTGAACTTCAAGTTGTGAAGTCATAAGGCAACAATGCAAGTGTTTGCCAACAGTTATCAGATGGCGTCAGCAAACTAACTTTATTACAGCGACTCGACGGCTATTATCACTCTCTTAGAGCTTGTTGTATAACTTCTATACAACTGTTCTCTTGTATACTTTCGCACAGTTCAAATGCTTTTTCCTTTTGTTAAACTGTAATACTCTTATAAAGGTATGGCGCTGGGCGGCAAGGTATAGGTAGAAACTGTATGCAGTATGACGTAATAACTATTTATATTGTGACTTTAACTTTATTACTAGCATACTGAGTAATTACGAGCATTATATGTGGTTAAAGCAACGTTTTATTTTTCTGACTCCACCTTCACGTAATCAACTCTAAAAGGGTGGGATGGTTTCCTGAAATGAACCACAGATGTATCGTTTCTTTTGAAAACTACGAGTAATATCTCTTACACTCTCTTCAGACTAGAACAAAAATGACGCGTAACCGTGAGCCCATAAGTAAATCATGAAGGGGTTTCCCATCTTTGAAATACTTATAACATGTACAGCAATGCTGAACTCGTCTAAGGTACTTTAATATTGTACATTTCCGTCTTTAACTCAACCATCCGTAAGAGTAGTGAAACATTTGTAATTGGTTTTAAAAAAGGTTCTCGTCTGAGTTGTAGAGGAATATTAATGGAATGCAATAACCTTTATATTTAGGAATAATTTACTGTTTACTTACAGAAAGTACTTTTATTGTATCGCTTCACTCTCTTATCGACACTCTTCTGTGATACGACAGTGGGCAGGAGACCTAGTTTCAACTCCGAAGATCCCAAAAGTCTCCTGCCCGTGATTACGCCTCCATCCTTCAAACTGGGACGTGGCACAATACACGAACTACTTGGCATCGCCTCAAAAACTACAATACTATCCTCGATTACGGATTGTTAGTACGAAAGCGTAAACTACATAAAGATGCTGATTTTATTGTTATACGGACCATAAATTTTTTAAGCCGTTAAGTAATATAAAAGTCATATTTTGTTATCATCTATCAAACATTTGAGGCCCACTCGTTGGACAGAACTCCCCTAATTGGTACTATTCCTATCTATCTTTTTGGTCATCAGTTAGCTAAGATATATTATTGTAGAAATTGAACCTTCAATTTGGAACTATTACAATCCCTTCGCTTACAATAGGGATCACATTAGATTCCGCCACACAAAAATTGGTACAGAGGATATTTGGAGTTATATGTTGTCATTATTATTTGCGCTGGTGTGCGTTTTATACACATTTTAGTGAATTTTATTGTAGCGCTACAAAACTCCGCTATCAAAGTAACATAGTAAGTAAAGTATTACGAGGTAGAAGGCTAACAACACGTGAGTGTGGTAGACGCCGTGCAAACTGTGCGGTACTTCACTATACGCGCTACGTGTACCTACGTTATTTTAAATGTGTTTCCTACTCAACAAATATTGATAAACTGTAGCTTCAATAATCGGTAAGGAGAAAGTATATACAACTATGTGTATTTGAGCTTCTACTTTAGCCAACATCAACCCCAAGAACTCCATCTAACTTAATCGCCTGTTACTGGGCAGGAGATGCCGTAGTATTATATTGGCCCCAAAGTACCCTACTTAATGATTGAATTAAATTAATTAATGTAAAGGTTTGTTCATTTATTTATCAATAAAATACGCTGAATTTGTCCAAGAAAAGCCCAAAACTACTTGTAAGCAACTGTTTCTCGAGCCCAATATTTTACGTAAGCGATCTCGAAGTACCAGGCGCACATAACACGTGAGCGTAGAGCCAGATGCCGCGCAGACAGCCCGGCGTCCGACCGTTTTATGGCACGTCCACCTATATTATTGTTTCATACAACCCACGTTCCTTACAACGTTACGTCTTGTAATAAAACCGTAGGTCCTAATAATCAAAAAGGCGTAGTAGTTATTTTTATGTCGAAAAGGAAAATTGGGGCAAGAAATTCTAACGCAACATAAGACAACATCGCCGTGTATCCTAATGGATGTGTCATTGTATATTATGTTATTTACCTTTTTTATGGAAATGACACTTTCAGTTATAGAAACACCTCTGCATCTGTTTCTACCTTATATCCGCAGTATAGCGCTTGGAGAGAAATAAATAATGATTATGTACATAATATATTTGTAGTATGTTTTGTGTACCCCTTGTACTTGAAGAGGTATTGGGATTTTAGCTCTGGGTCCGGGGCGCGTAATGTCGTGTCTGTAAGACGAGGGGCGACCGAGACTCACATTCATTACCTCGAGTAGGGTTTAGTAAGGGTCGGTGTATATCACATCTCGTTTGAATAATGCCTAGTTATTTGGACACGTCACTCTCAACTTATATTCCAATGAATCTAAGATGGCGCGCGCTTACAATCTCACAATTTACAGAAAGTAAACTAACATACCTCCTGTACATATGACGCTCCTTTATGACATATTAAAGAAGCGATGAAGACTAAGTAAACGATTTCTGTTTAATGACATTGAATTTTTACTTGTGCACTAATTATAATTGATGTGTTCCTTGAGATCGGGCGCACCCCAGACGCTTTGGTTTAAATGGTTCACGCGCCTGCCTCACGGCACACTACCATTATAACTGAAAAATAGAAAAGTGTAATTATATACATTTCTTTAGAGGAACTTAACGCAAGGTAATAGACAATAATGTGGTAAGCCTTGGAAATTATATATATATTTTTAAATATGATGGAAGTAGCAAACGAGCACGCGTTCCACCTGACGGAACACGGCCACAGCCGTCTGCGGACATTTGTAGTTGATCCCAGATAAGATAAGTGTACTACATGAGGTCGACCATTCTTACGATACTACCCTGAGGACTAAGTTGGGTCGCCTCAGATAAGTATGTCTTCATTGCCACACTCTTCAGACCAGAATACAGTAGCTCATTATACAGCTAATATTTGGCGGATATAAGTGTGGTGGGAATGCCGCCGAAGTCGAACCACAAAAGGTTCTACATTAGAAATGTTCTATTGATAAATAAACGTATAACCGGAGATACTTTTTATTGGACTTTTGTATGTGGTTCTCAAATTTAACCTCTTTGTTTTAATTTCGCAGAAGGAAAATTCTCCAACTTTTGAACAAAAAAGAATACAAAAAATATTCAAACGCTCTGCGATTTTCTACGTATTCATTGTCTCTGATGTTTGTAGTACAACTTTAGCATGTTCTCGGCACACGAGGAGCTGTTATAAAAACGAACATTTTATCCATTGTAGAGTAAAACAAAAAGGCTGCAGTAAAATGTTTAGGTTCGTAGTTAAGTTCCGCGCAACACGTCATTTGCATTCGTTCCCTGTCTGTTTTTGGACGTTAAAATATTAACTCGTACGTAAATGCTCGTATTACTAAGTTACTCAGTACTATTTACATAATTTATTCTTGAGCTGAAATATTCCATTGGTTTTGACATAATACTTCAGATCTGAATTTAAATCTAATGCCTTTTTTACATTTGTAAATAAATTTTCGAAAAATTCCTACGATTTCTACCAATTTATGTAGAAAAAAACTTCGTGAGGTTTTATTAATTTATTTAAGAAGTCTCATCACTAAGTTTAAATACCAAGACCTACAGTTAATATAGAAAACATTAAAAATGATTACATGTCATTTTTTATTTTGTCATGAAGGAGCTACAGAGGTTTTATAAACCCTTTACTAGGATTACAGTGTTACCTGAGTTTCGACCGCGTTGTTTCCTCCATGGACTAAGTTGAAACACTTCATTTAAACGTCTAAGCATTTCCACGCTCTTAAAGACAGAACAAAGCAGCGCTGTTATAAGCCCAACTCATTTTGGTAAAACGAACGTCGATTAATAAATGTGTTATCTGAAGTAGCTCTAGGTCTCTATAATGTTCCTAACGTAACGTAAATGGTTATGTAACTTTTTAAAAGTTGTGTCTTATGGAGTTTCTTCGCGGTTTAGTCTCCATGACAAAACGCTCTGAGAAGTCGTAGTAGATTATAAAGGTTAACAAGCTATTTGGAATAAAACACTTTGATTTTGACCCAAGATAGATTCTACTCGTCTAGTCGTAAACAATAATCTGTTATATACAGCCAGTTCAACATATTTGTACTGACATAGTACAATAAGTATTCACAATTAATCTCGTTAACTTACAAGCGATTTTTCTAATAAAAACCTTTTTGTATCACCGGTGGAGTCATTAAATAAACGCAACTCGTGTGTGAAATTGCCCGTCACGGCCTTGTTAGGGAATAAATAAAGCCTTTTCGAAGCTCCAAAGTATGTAATACGCAACCTTTATAGTACGAAGCATTCATTCGTGTTGAAATAATTTAAGTACCTACTTTTATTCTGTGCTTTTAAACCGTTTTCCAATTGAACAGCCCCGAAAGTATAAATGCGTAATATTAGAGAAATCGAATGAATATTTTAATATTACTCGTATGATCCCCAAACTTAATATATATTTCTAGTTGACGTCATCATTTCTTCGAACACGAAAACAGATTAAAATAAGTTCTAAACTCGTGTTTTTATCATTATTTTCTAACTAATCCAATAGCGACGCCTTCAAAGCCCTTACAACCCTGAAAGGGTTTGACTCCCTAGATACCACCGATACACCTATTTCTGCTTTATACCAACAATGTTTAGCGCTTCTATGTTCTGGGTTGAAGGGTGTGATGGGTGTATAATTATTCGAGGTGTTATAAGTTAGTCATTAAGGGTAGCAATGCATCTATGGCCGAACTGTAACGAGGTCGTACTGTAATCTTATCTGGAGTTAGTTGTATATGTCTATGAGCGGCAGTCGCCACTTACCATTGGATAAACTGCACAACACAATATTTTTCTTTACAGTTAAACCGAATGACATTTTTTTATTATGTGGGTTTCATTATTTTTAGACTATACTGCATACCGTAGAGGACTGCTATGCACTTTCAAACTTTTAACTACAGCGTAAGGCTTGCCTAAAAATGCGAAGTAAACTAAAGAAAAAATATATTAAGAGACCTTCCAATTTAGTTAAATAAATGAACTCAGCGATAGTACAGGGGTAGAATACCTGCGCGCACTTCAAATTTGACAAAATGGAGTAGTTACAGCTTCATGTCAAACAGGGAAGGCTCTGGACGCGGGCAAAAGGCGCAGAAGAGTGCTGTTAGCGTCCCGACAAAGGGAGTTCAAAGGAATACCGCGGGGTTTTAAGCCGGTAGGAATCCGGCATATCCTCTTCGCTGCACCGCGTCTGAAAGGAACCCATGAAGGGTTTCCTCGCGGAAAAAAAGTGTAGAATACCTGTAGCTTGCCTCAGATAGGACAATAATCGTATTATGGGTTAATTATAATGTCCACGGGGTGGAGGTGACCACTTAACAACAATTGGATTATTACGCTTATTTTCTGTGCTCATTATATGATTAAGTAACTGGTCGCAGCTAACTTGTGGCGTCAACGCGTCGGGCTGACTGCAAGCTACAGATAGCCATATTAGCTCTTACAAATATCACAACTTTAATAAGACACTTATACTTGTAGTATTGTGTTTAATCTTCATTTATCCTTCAGTGAATATGTTAAACGGATATCCATATTTCACGGGTGTTTCCGACCCGATGCGTTGACTAGGCGGGGCTCGGAGGGTCCGAAACAAATTAACTAATAGAAGCCGGGTAACGACTGCAAACAACTTCCTTTGTAAAACATAGGGATATGTTATTTGATATTTGGTTATTTCTTTACGTGGTATAAAATGTCTAAAAATAACATACATTTCCTATCCTTTGACAGTGGAAAGAAGATGTTTATTTGCTGTAGAACACCAGAGTCCTCACAGAAATTATAACAACATCAAAAACCGACTTAGCTTGCTTATTGGTTAACTAAAAACGAAAAAATAATCACTATAGTAATTAAATTAAAAAGTGACTACGTAATTTAGGTGTTAGTTATTCTTGATAAAATCTGTAACTTAAGTCGATCACACACGCAATGCTGACTCTGAGGCCTGTGTTGAAACATGTGTCGATGTCGTCACAATTAAATAATATATATACTATATAGTATAGTTTTTTCCATATACAATGAATGTTAAATAAATCATTAATAGTAGACATATAAATGATTTCATATGAAAAAAATATCACCTTTAATTCGTATGTAAATGATATTAGTACGTGCCGTACGTGAAGCTAGGGACAGCGGGGTCGCGAGGACCCTTTACCGCGGCCCTTGCTCTCCCGCCGCAGTTTTATTGTTTTATTTGTTAATTAAAATTACCGGAATACTCTTTTTTACACGTCTTTGTTTATGTTGCGGTCCACATTGTACTTTATAATTGTTTTCGTGCAGAGCGTGAAAATGGATACATTATACTGTTTCGAGTGATATACTCCTTCAATACTACTTGAATGTGTACATAGTACTGATAAATATAATGCCAGTGATTAAAACATCAGCACTAAGTCCGTAATACTTTGCCTTCTAATAAATAATAACACCCTATATGCATTCAAATACCACAACTACCTATGTTATAGGTGCGACGGACATACACAATGATGAAACACGTAAATCCGAAACAAAAACATAGACTCACTATTAGATGTCAGCCTGGCTGAGGACCGAACCAGGAAAGTCTCTACCTTTTAGGTCTATCGGGTGAAAGTTCCACTACACGAGTTTTCTAACTAAATTAGTAATTGTATGCTAAATATGATAGCATGTATTGTTTAATGAAATGAGGACGAGGTGCAGTTTGCTATATAAAGTGTACTTGCAATTAGCAATCTCAATAAATTAATAACCAAAAGAACTTTCAACTTAACAGAAATAAAAACTGTAAATCAAACAGGGTAGCACTTTTTCTGGCCTTTTCTGAACGACGCCTTTTTGAAGAGTCTCACATTTAAATCGCAATAGAGAATTCAAATAATTTCAACAATATACTTTTAAATTTTCTAGTTTTAACATAGAACGCTACGGGGAGTAGTTATTGCTTTTTCTGTTGATAAACTCCGTATTAAATTAATTTAAAGAAAGTTATCTGTGACTTTATTGTTATTAATATTATTAACACTGTGTAACAGTGACATTACATTGTCATAGCATACAATACAAACGTACAATATCGTATTGATTTAACTCGAGGAATCTTATTTTGCGAAGTACACAAATTTTTTGTAAGAGATAAAGTTACGTCAGAAGAAAAGAAGAATTGTCTGCAAAAAGAAATGAGTTCCCATCAAAAACATTCCTGTAACATTTCACCAAGTCACAACGCTTTCATCGTAAAAAGTTTTGAGATTCCGAGTAAAGGCAAGTCAGTTATGATACGTAACCTAATTTAACTCTGTTTAAACTAGCTTTTGCACGCAGCTTCGCCTGCGTAGTGGACGAATTCGCGTTATATTTTAGTGGATACAATAAACTGTAACTATTAATTTATCTCCATGGTGCGTCCTGATGCCACATAACCCGAGCCGAAATTGTTTTTATCTAAAGAAAAAATCATAAAACATTTAAATCTGATAATAATTATCGTTTTAACGCATTTAAACGTATTAACTCGACAACCACAAATCCGGGAAAATCGAAAATGGTAAAATATGTAAATCAACTAAAAACCGCAATCAAAATCCGCTGAAGCGCGGGGCGCCCGCCGAGCAAAAACTATTTTACATTTCATCTCGTATTTACTGACCATTCATTAAAATTACATTTTATGTTTAAATGTTGTGGTTCAAATTTAAACCTATTTGACATTTAACTGGGTTAATGTTCAACATAAGAAACTTGCTCTTATATGGCTAGCAGTGTAGTGTGCATTACTATTTATAAAAAATTTCAAAACGTCGGAGCTTCCTTATATGTGTGACAATAGCAGAAAATAATTTTCTATCCTAATAAGACTGATGTTTTTTGACAAATTTTAATACTAAACTGGCGTCTGGTTTTGCGTGTCGTCAATCACAAGTCCATATCAGTAACTTGTCTTATTCAAACAATAGTAAGTAGTAGTAACAACAATGTAGTAAGTAGTACAATAATTTAGATCAGTAAAATACAATTCTTTATAGTTTTTACACAATTTTAATCAATAGTATCTAAATAGACTTTGTGTATTAGCCAAATAATTATATCAAAATGATAAATGATATCGTTCTACTTACAATTTCCAACCGTATAAATGCAGAAAGTCCTATAAAATGCAAATTGCACTACTCGATTCAATCGCTTTGCCGATCTAAATGGTAATAATTCCTAACTACTGCTACGTACCGGCGTAGCTGCGCTACGACGTAGTACTGGTGTAGCACATCGCTACAACGTAGTATTGGCGTAGACCCAATTCTGTAACCTTTATTTTCTTTAAGCCTTTGTACAATTTGGTACAACTTCTTAGCAGTACATATACATCTACCGATCATAAAACATATTCCACTGAAAGAGTTATTTGATGCTCACAATACAGTATGTTCAGTATGATCAAACTTTTGGATGTTTCTACCAAAAATAGAGTTATTAATATAGATATGCCTTAAAAATATATACACTATCATAAGCCCAAATATTGTATTTACCTATTGAAAATGTTACGATACAAAAATTAACATTTTATTTTTTTTAATTTCTTACATCGATCTTAAACAATCGTCCACAAAACACATAAAACAAAACTAAATATAGTTTCACACTATTTTTGGTTGAAGTGACACAGCGGTATCGTTGTATTGTGCCCCATTACCGTTATCGAGCCTTATCGGCGAGGTCGAGTCGCCTTGTCCATACTTCACGCTTATCGCTTACAAGTGGTTAAGACTTTTACCTGACAATTTATTGTTCGAGTGGCGTTCGGGATTTGACTGGCAATATAAACAAAGTTCGGGCTCCGTAAAATATTAAATCTATTATTGCTTAGGCAAAAAATTATCAGAAATTTAGGTATTCAACAGTCACATCACAGATTTTTGAATACATTTTCAGAAGTATTGTGCTATATTCACTTCACTTCTTCTTTGCCTTACACGTATATCGTGTCGAATATATTTGGAATTAGTACGATGTTCTTCATCGTACGTTGGTCAATTAAGAATGATTGAATGTAAACTATTTACTTGTTACCGAAGCTTACAAACTATAACCGCCGTACTAGTATAAGCTGCCAATGTACAAAAATGTCAAAAGCTATTTATTAAAGCACAAAGCACCGAGATGCCTCGCAAAAGAAGTACATTAGCCTCCAAACAACAGCACACTGCACTGCCGACCGCCGCGGGGCGGCTGCACCTATTGAAGTACCCTGTTTGCTTTCCATCTAAAGACTAAACTCACAATATGGCCAGTTTCAAACGAGCGCCGCGGAGGCAATCACGGGCTCATTAGCGCCGGATATTGGCGGCCTTCTAACGCACGCCCCTAATTTGACCAACACGGACACCCTTCGCTTCCGGCGAACGCGTGTGTTTTTATTTCCGACGAGTCGACTAGTAAACTGAATTTCCTGTGTTAGTTACTGTGTATGTTGTTTCATTTTTCATTCTAACGAAGTAACTCTCTATATGCTATTTTTAGAAATAGGTTTTAAATCTATTTTATTACGACGACCGGCTCAAGTGAATACAAAAGTATGTCAGAAATACCTAAGCTGTATTGTTGTGTAGTATCTAAATGTTTAAGACATACACTTGTAGGAATATAACTTTATTTTCCGAGAGAAACTAAATACCATAATTATTTACTTGATGTTATCTTATTTTTCGCTCAACTTATCAAATATTCGACTACTTATATTTTATCCTTCGTCAACTGAGTATGAATATTAATATATTTATGTAGTAAAATTACGATGTATTATATTATAGTAATATATTCATGTACCATTTATAAAATTATTTATTTCTTGTTTAGTAAA
>DWRA01000980.1:0-19553 GCA_018250295.1 Spathilepia clonius | reverse complement strand
ATCTGGGGTGGATCACAAATGTCCATGGGCGACAGTTGCCACTTACCATCAGGTGGACTGCATGCTCGTTTGCTACTTCATCATATGAAAAAAAAACAGTAAAATTCACATGAAATATAGTACATAATGCGAAACGTTTTATAGTATATGTAACTAGCTATTCCCTACAGTTATACTTCCATTTAAAAAAATTAACCGAAATTTTGATACCTTCAACAATTAAAAAAAAGGGTGAGCGTTGTATGTTTCATCGGTTTTCATTTTTTTGCACAGAACCCTGAAATATTTTCTAAAACAACGTTACCTAAGTTTCTTGTTATAAAATCAACTATCTGCCAGTGAAAAGTTTCGTTAAAATTAGTCCAACCTTTTAAGACAACACAATGCAAGTAACAAATATATGAATAACATTACTTTCATGCAAGCCAAGATAACACGAAACCCTTTTACCTTTATCTGAAGAATAAAAGGATAATTAAGACTTATCTGAAAAGATTCCAATGTTCCAAGTAAATGAGTACAAGAGGACCCTTTCTTTGGCCGAATTGATTTATTGCCGTTTCTACGAGAAAAACACCGGAAAAGGTCGTGAGAGAAAATTTATTTGCCATTAATTTAGTGGTAAAAAACAGAAGGTGTGGTAAGGACAACGCTCCCTAATAGGAATGTACAACATTATACTTTATGATTTTTACGTTGTTACTTTTAAAAAAAGTGTGAGGAGTTTCACTGTTACGCAATCCTGATATTAAATGAATTGATGTCGACAGCCTAGTGTTTACAAACTCGGACTCTCATCCGGGAGGTCCGTGGTTTAAATCCCAGATACGCGCCTATGATTTTTTAAAGATATTTGCTTATTAGAATCTAATTATAACTTGTTTAACGGTGAAGAGAAACTATGTTCCTGATTCCCAGCTAGGAATATAGTTTTATTTTTAAATCTATTTATTCTGTTTTACTTTTTATCAAAATCGTCCTCGTAACTCCTTCGAGAATTTTTCTCTTTTCCTTATAGTTTCGGATTTCGCCATCCACGCACACTTGAAAAAATCAAGCCTGTATAACGTTTTTATTTCCGCATCGCCAAAATTGAATTCCGTACCTTCCGTACACGCGGGTCATCTTTACCTCTTTGTGTTAGAATAATTCCTACTCGAAGGTTTCTTCCAATGTTGTTTGTGAAATCTTTATTATTTTCAACGAAGTAACAACAGATATTTATTTTATCGTGCATCCGATTTTATTGCAAGCATAAGCGGATTATCCGACGACGTGTCTTCGTATTTACACTGCAAGTATCCGACAATAGATTTACTGCTGGATTTATGCGCCTTGCAAACAAGCTTCAACTGGATTCATGTAACGTAATGTATGTGGGAATATCTGCATAAGTCTTCAAGCTGGCTTGAGCTGAATAACGGTTGAATCGCTGACATTCTTGCTGTAGTCACGAGCTCGTCCCAGTAAAATATCTTGCACTAAAATTAATGTTAGTACTGTTTACTAAGCACACTAGCTTAGACTTCAGAGACTTAGAGCGAAAAAGTTTATATCTGAAAGTATAAACTCAAGGCTGAAAAAGATGTATCGGTAGTGTGTCTCCGGAGTCGAACCACAAAGGGTTTCACCCCCTTTCTATCATAAAATTTTTGATGATGATGGGGAACAAGACAAAGACCACGATTATTATTGGGCTCAAAATCAATGATAAAAATATAGGTACTTATAAAAGGTTAATAACTAAGATTTTGAATGCCTATTAAAGTGAAACAAAGAAAACAATACTAACTCCTTGAAATGTTGCATCTATTGGTTTGGAAATAAAAGATTTAATTCAATTTGAATATGAAAGTAATATAAAAATATAAAAACAATTAAATTTTCTTCACGTAAAGTTGTTCCTTATGTCAGCACTCAGTAGCATAGTAAATATTCGAGATTTAGATTTGGCTACGTATAACGTTGGCTGGCACTGCGCTTTGCAAACAAACCTGATTCGGATTTGGAAGAATAATACATTGCATAAGTAGAACATATTTATACAGTTCAAGAAATTTTATTACAATAATTACGGATCTTGCAATACTTGCAATTGGTAATACACACGATGAATATAATATTATCCGGAATATCCAAATTAGTGATACTAGGGCCACAACCAAATTACCTACAGTTAACTAAGTTACCTCAGTTTACCTTGCTAACTACTACACAAGCTAGTATTAGTTACAGTACACCACATGCTAATAAAGATAAAATAAAAAATGTATGTTAAATAGATTTTTTTAACCAAGTTGTAGATAGGTAATCTGCCGAATGATGGTGCTAATATCAATAAGAACAATCACTATCTTTTATTTGCTGTTAAAAGATAGACAAGACAATTATATAAAGTGAAACGATAAATTAACGATAATTTACCACCACTTTGCGAGGTAGTTCGTTATAGAGAAAAAGTGGCGAAAGAAACTCCATAATACACATCTTTTTTACATATAAAAGTTACCTTGCAATGTAGTCTAAGTGAAGCTCTTGAATAATCATGGTGACGTTCATTAAATCAAGTTTTTCATCAATTTGTAGCTTGATTATTAATTTTAATGAGACCCAGCTATCAAAATTACATTACTTTCGCAAAAATCAGTGTAGATTATTTTACTGTTGAAATAGCAAAAGAGCATATAGACCACCTGATGGTAAATTACCGTTCTTGGATGTAAGAATTCAGAATTTGTTATTTATCAGTCGATTTCACAAACATTAAAGAATACTCCACAAATGACACGATTCCGAGAATTCTCCGCTTTTGAAGACGGAAATACGGCAATTTTTCTATAAAAACGATTTAATCTGGATTGCTCGCCGCGAGCGGTTGCGGTTGTATTTAAAAATAAATAAAAATATAAACGTGAATAAAAGGCTAGATTTCAGTCATAAAGTCTGAATAACTAGTATAAAGCCAGCCATAGAAACGGCTTCCGGGTAAAGGCACGTACACATGCTCCGCAACCGTAAAACACTAACCTGGAACGTGCGATCGTACGACCGCAACGCCGCTATTTTATTTCTTTTCACGTTTAAACAAAGAAAAAAGGTAGGAACATGTACGTCTTAAGATAAAAAAGTGAAAAATAACGAAAAGTAAAGAGTTTCAACTGTTGTTGTAGACTGTTGGTTAAAATATGTACTGAAGAGGTTTTATTAAGTTTATTAACTTTTAACCTTTATTAACTTAGATTTTGAAACTTTTTCAAAACTTAAAATGTAGGTATATTATTAAAATCTGACAACATTTCTAGAGGATATATTAGGAGACGAAGGATTGGTGCTATTGGTGCCCAATATTCCCCGATACGATCCAACTAGGCTCCGAACTAATCATCGTGCTGTCAGAATCAGAATGCATTATTGAGCATCCACGTTTCAGTGGAATTTCACAGACTTAGACGGTTCATTTACATGTACAGGTATAGAGTGTATCAGACGCATGTCGTGTCAGACACGAAATATTTTACTAAAAAATGTATATTAACGTATCCACCGTAACACAGCCGCGCAAACACGTACTGTATCTATGTAAATTGTATAGAAAAATATAATTTTGTTTTTTTACTGCCCGTGTCTGAGATGTTCTATATCTGTGTATGAAAAAACAGTGACGTTTTTCGTTTGAGTAAATGTATCAGTGAGGTACAGTAAGAATATATGACATTAGTGTCGTCGCCAACCACTAGTAAGAAATATTCATGAGTTAGCGTTAAGACCATATCGTAATACCATTTCAGCTTTATATAGCACAGGTCAGTGCCTTTCAAAGTGTGGCTAGCAATCCTCACGGGAAACGCAAAGCCTTTATAAGAGGTCGTGGCTCACAAAACCTCAGTTAAAAAAGGCCAGAAATGCTTACTAATAAAATAAAAAAGACGCTTTCTATACTCACAGCTGGACACTAGGAGTTCCTGTATTGCGGGTACAATGGGCACACACAGAGACGAAAACAGAAACACCCAGACACAGAACAGATATTAGATTCTAAAGTGTAGCCGGGGTCGTCGGCGGTCGGGGCGGGTCGTCAATGTTTATTTAATAACATTTGCAGGTATTCGAATAGATATTTAATACATAACGACTTATGAAAGTCATTACTTACTATACAATGTAATTTGTAATATAATCAATCGCGATCAAGCAATGGCAAACGAAATATATTTCTATCTTGTCATCGTGCCACAAAAATCTTTGGAAAACACTGGTATATTTTATACGTCAAAATCTATGTAACCAAACAATGCCAGTACAAACTAACAATCGTGGTAAAATCACTTCACAGAATTAAGTAGTGTAAGAACAAGCACCGTTCCCGGCGACCACATGCATTTAACAATAAAACCGCGATCCCGCTCGGTAATAGCAACGCATAAAACAGGAAATAGTGGATTGGATTTTTATGTTAACGGTTTCCGTGAGTGTCGACGCAGCTTAATATTTTTATGAAATTGAACCGGCGAATGGTAAGTCGTTAGGTACCGGGAAGACGTGTATAATCAACCTTATGTGGGTTTGGAGCCTTGGAAGAACTAAGCTCAGTCACAGATGCGTAGATGTAACGAGATCTAAGTTCTCGTCAACCTATCATGGCCTCACTGCTGAGCATAGGTCTCCTGCCAGATTTACGTAGTTTAAGCCATAGTAGTCCACTGCGTTGGTAATGTGATAACTTTACACCCACGCATATGTCTTCGCGAATAGCGAGGCAGCAGTGAAAATGTTGAAAATTCAGCGATGCACGCCTGAGATTCGAACATCCAACCCTCCGATGGAGAGACATAGTTTCAATTACTAGAGTATTATTTGTGTACTCGATCGAATTGCCTTACATTTCATCACCCAAACCGTTCAAGTAATAAGCAAATAGTGCTTGACACTGGTATTACAAGGCAGAATTAGGCGCGGTGGAGCTTCCGGAGTCGAACCACGAAAGGTTCTACCATCTTTAATTACATTCCATTTTTAAGAGTATTAAAATTAATTGGTGTTATCCTGCATTATTACTTACGTATTTAGCCAGACAACGGATTTGCACGGCGCACTTAAATAAAATTCCGTTTCACCTAAATCCTATAAAATTATTAAAAAATATATTAATGGAGGTCAGATTAAAACGGTTATGTCTTTGTACACAAAATAACGCTTCTGCACACCATGATATCTTGGCCTTCAACCCTCATGTTTAGTTTTGCAATGTTATTTGTCCACTGAAGAAAGAGGGATTATTGAATATGAAATAGCAATATGGCAATAATGGCAACCACGCCGATACGTACGTTATTTGCGCTTGGAAGCCGTTTCGTTGGTGTGTGAAATACAATAATTCTTATTACGTTACATCCCATGGAATCGGGTACAATAGTCGTTCAAAAAATCGTGCCATTTTTGTACGAATTTATTTTTATTTCTATTACGGTTATGGCGTGAGTATGGAATTACTTTTACTGGAAGTAGTTTACTGAAGGACCTTTCAATGTAATATCGGGAGAACTCTCTGTTTATAGCACGAATGCTGAGATTATATTTTACGCGTGTGCGTAGTTTTATTTGCGGTGGACGATTTAGGAAAAATTGCAGCAACGGTGTCGCGTTTTCGTATTCACTATAGTCTTTTTGGAGTCCCATACTTAAAGGTACCCGTACGTAAACTTTTATACTTCCTATGATTATAAATAAGAACTAAAAATAAATAAGAAATTGGTACTACACAATTCTTCATAAGTTTGACTCGCACTTGGCTGTTTATTACTCTGTATCTTTACATAACGGCTCTCCTGTAACGTGATGATTTTAAACAAGCCTGCACAATGTTTTTTCTTACTTCGTAAATTGTAATATAAATATAATTATTTAAAATAATATAAATAGTGTTACTTGTAAAAATATTTAAATGTTTATATAGTAATTAAAAATTTATTACTTTAATAAGGAGCATAAATAACATTTTGTTTATAGTCACGCTAAAAGAGTATAACTTGTGACGCACGTATTAAAATACTTTCACCAAATTAACTTAATGTTTAACAAATAATAATTTCTCGCAATCTCACGCAATTTATTCATTCAACACATTTATTTAAAGCTATCATAGTTCCATAAACAGGTCATAAACTATTCGCCTTAATAATAATTAAAAAGCAAACAACAAACAACAAAAAAGTCACAAACATTATTAAACAAACAACTCTATATAATTCCAAACGGTGACATTGTCACAACTCTCGAAACACGGTGTCAGGAGTTGTCAAACGGACGGCGCAACTGTCAACCGCGGGAAACTAGCTAATCCCAGCCCCCGAGGGATAATAAACTTTGTCCCGACGGAATTAATGCCATATCTGTGTCAAACAATTCAGCCTTTGAGTGAAGCAATTGGTTGATTGCACGAACATCATTTTTGAAACTTATTCGGAATTAGACATACAATCAAATGATTTGTTTATTTTTAATAAATTGTAATTAGTATTATTTAGACATCCAATAGTAGCAACTAAATCCTCTTTACCCGTGAATGGTGTCCCTACGAGAACAAGAATTCAGGAAAGGACTGCAGCGTCTACATATCAAGCTATTTATTGTTATGCGACGGCCCATGTAGCGAAACGGACACCATACCGGTTTGACATGCCGTGGGTTACGGGTTCGATCCCTGTCCAGAAAGATATCTAAATAAGGAATGTAAATTTTTGTTCTGGGTCTACATTTTTGTGTATCTATTCTTCTTTGTATGAGGCTAATTCTTGTCGTGGTCGATTACAAATTCCTATGGGTGGCAGTGCCCACTCATAATCAGGTGGACGGCATGCCCGTTTGGTACTTTCATGTAGTAAAATAATATTTCAAATTTCATATTCCTTTGCAGTTTCCGTTAAACAACCCACAAAAATAAATATTTTCACAACTCTGCAACAGGACCGTCGTACGTGCGAGTCACATTTGCTTTCTGTTTCGGCGTCGCGTGACGGGACTTGTCGTAATACCAAAACATTTCGCTACAGTTAACTGTCTAAAATAACAAAAAACTTATAACAAACCCGTGTATGAAGTACGAATATCCAAAAAATGTTCCAAGCTCCGTACTTTCTAAATTAACGGTGCACTGGGTTCTGTACAAAAGCACTAGGAACTAGACGCTTTCTACACTCATAGCATGTACATTCATACATTACGAGTCCCTTTATAATAAGTGTTGTGGATACACATAAACACTCGGATTTAGATCACTAACACATTTGAATCTAAATTCAACATTAAGATATATAGCCAACCGGGGATCGAACCCGGAACCCAATTGGTGTCCTATCAAATCGAATCTCACACCTCCGAACGATAGGCTAAGTTGTAGCCACTACTCTATTATCGGTTAACAATTAATTATCACTTGCTAAAAGCGAAGGAAAACATTATGAGTTAACCACACGCTCAAGAGTTCCCTAAAAAGTGTGGATTACCTAAACCCCTCTCACACTAAGTGAAGACCCGCTTCCAGCAGTGGTACAGTAATACGTTCACGCCAGTCATAGTATTAAATTATGTACAGTGCGTAGAAAACGCTTTAAAAGGGACTCCATTATATCATGTTCAGCAGAAAACACTTGAACAAGACTGCGGTAATCGAATCGAACATTACACCTTTATTCGTGACTTCTTTCATCACTTCAAAGGGACGGGATGCCTCTCACGACTAACCTCTTTTGAGCCCCATTTGTGTGGAAGTGTGGCGATAACGCAGTACATTCCGCCACTGGCTGCCGGCTACATGACCCAGTGACACCTTGAATGGCTGCCAAGCATATTGAACGCCTCATTGTTGCGTCACCTTTACTGCAGATTAAGAAGCTCTTTAAGGATACACGCTAATCCTTGTAAGTTGTCATCTTATGTATTTCATGATATACACATACACACATGTCTATGTGTGTGTAAAAATACATTAACGTTGAGCAACTCATAGATCAATATTGATGTATTTTTACGTTCTTTATTTGAGAAGTAATATGATTTTGACTTCACCGTAAAGTTGTAAGGTAACGTAATAATATAAGACTGAACTAAAAAAAATTTGTCGGTTTTCTTGCAACGAAAGTGGTTGAACCCTTCGTAGCAAAATTACATCACCACTACTGCTACGCCAATTTCTGCTTTGCGCCAACTATATTCTGATTTGGCAGCTTTTGTAATGAAAAAACATTTATACGATAGATTTCAAGTTAGACCTCAGGACATGCCAGACATCTGTAGTCAATTTTAGGTGGGATCCTAACACTGTCTAGAGTTGATCATAAGTGACCATGTGCGGCAGTAACCACTATAGTCGGTGTAGATATTGTGCTATACAGCTTTAGAATACGGAGCAAAACTATTTTAAAAAACGTGTAAAGATTCTTTTGTAGATCAAATCGCGTGCTAGCATGCATAAATTGCAAGTTGCATGCCTGCACATTATTTAACGCCACCTCGATGCATGTTCTGTTATCTTATTAAGTAACTTTTAATTATATTTTAAGCGATATGATTTATATTCTATTACGTTATGTATTTATATAATGCTACTGAAATTGAACTTGAGGGTAAATTTAATATGGTAGAACCTCTAGTAGTTCGACTCTGATAACACCACCGTCACATGTATTTCTATCTAATAATAATAGTGTTAAGTGCTGCTGTATTCTGGTTTGAAGGGTGTGTTATGGGAAACATACCTATACGCCGGGTTCCAACTTAGTTCTCAGAGGTAGCAACGCATCTGTAACTGACCTCAGATAGGACCTACATTAAAATAATTGTAAATATATACAAGATGCACAGAACATTCAAATAGACAGCCACTTTTACCTAAGTGCATCTATCTATATCTCTATATTTATCACTAATGATATGTTGTTCTCATGTATGTAGTTTAAAATTATATAGGTATTATTTTGGTTACTTAGTATCTTAACTTTTAATAAATGAAGTCTAAAGAAAGGATTTATTTTCTATTTTTATTCGTAGCGTGCCAGCATGGTAGTTAGAGCATGACGTCAACGTTGCATGGCGTTACGTGAACCTATTTAAAAATGCGATCATAAATTTAAAATTCTATTTTCGACTTTTCAATTTATATTCAGAGCGACCATAACGCCATAACGTACGTTATAAAACATGGGGTTCTGACGTCAGCGCGTCATGGTAGTACATAGTGCATAGTCAGGCGTGACTTATGTGCATGGCTAGCGATTTACCGACGTTACTATTCGGGAACACTGAATGTGGAAAACAATGCTGCATTTTGGGGTAAGATTTATGTTGAACTAAATTTGGAGTGTTTTTCTGATAGTTGAGCAGGTATCCGAAGGCACTGCATAGTACAGAATAGTGAGCCACGCAGTTTCAACCGCGTTAGAAAAACGTGACTTGATCCACTTGAATCCTATATTGTATACCTTGAACAGTTTTAACAGAATAAGACGATCGTGGTATTTAATGGGTTTAACTTTTCCCGCAGAAGTTCAGTATACTTTCCATAATAAAAGTTATTCCTATGTTACTTATAACATCAGGTATCTGTCAGTGAAAGTTCCGCGAAAATTGGTCCAGCCGTTTCGGAAATTATCTCAAACAAACAGACAAAAAATTTATAGAGTTTCTGTAATGGGTATCTGGGCTTTTGTAATGGTATTTTGACATGACAAACAGACACTTCAATTCTATTTTTATGCATAAATTGACAAACATTGCATTTAGTTAGTAGTTCAGTATCTGCTTTACATAAATTTGTACGTTAAAGTTTTAAACAAACGTATGTATGAAAATCTTTAAAATAATTCCTTGTTAGTAAGGACCTAGTATATTTCATTTAGTAGTTCTTAGAAAATTTTAAACGTAGGGTTGAAAACCCTGCTCAATGTAACCTTTAAAATTCAAGAACTCCGAGCTACGAATATGTTCGAACATGACCTAAATACGTGTCAGAATCGCAATCACTCATTAACATAGTCGAGCTGAACTTTCCTACAGTTTATCGAGAAGCAGTTCTGTCTGTGTCTATTCACACGTACCACAAGCACAAAACACGGCAGCGACATGTTGACGTGTACTGGTTACGTTTTAGTTACACAAATACGTGTTCTTGCTATTAAAGTAGCCGAACTCTTATAGTTTTGGTTGTCATTTGGTTAATATAGTCCACACTATTGCTTTAGACGGCAAAACGTGCGAAAAAATTATGCTATTTCATAAAATTAAAACCTCCCCACACAGTGATATTATGTTTTTAGGGTGCAATGTGGTTATGGTGGAAAGAGGCTGTTGTGCGTGTGAATAGGTCCCACGTCAGCTTGCAAACTGCGCCCTTGACACACTGTTATTACGAGCTTAATTTACGTTTTAGCAACTCTGTAAACTTTCCACTTACGAAGTTGTCATGTTGAAATACTTAATGGAAATGCTTTGACATTTTTAATACTGACTCCAGCGAGCTAAAATTAGTTTGAGTGGTAATTTAAATCGATGAAAGCAGGAATTTTCTTCTCTTCGTGCTCTAGTAACGTTAAAATTTTATATTGGCATCCGCTCTTGAACGATACGGTCGCCTTTGACCCGACTTATAAGGTAGTAAAGAACCTATATAAATGGTATGCAACCATCATTATCATAATTTCAATGTGTTAAATCGATCCAGGTTCGATTTTAACTAGGTAGACATTCAATTGATTCATTCAGAATTCAACTTTGCGTGTACGTATGTTTGTATGTGTGTCTATGCCACTTAAGCCGTGTAGGACTATGCAGACTTATTTTTATTATTTGATTAATATATGAAGCGACCATCTCTTTAGAAGTAACAAAATATGTACGGTAGCTTTTTTATGTGACCGGAGTAGCAAACGAGTATGCACTTCACGTGATGGTAAGTCACTACTGCCGCCCATGGACATCTGTAATCAGCCCCCAATAAGATTGGAATCCTACCTGAGGTCGGCCTTAGATGCGTTGATGCCCCTGGGGATTAAGTTGGAAAGTTAAAAGCAGCGCTGCGCATGTGGGCCGCATGCTCAATTTGGCACTTGAATTTTATGTATTTTTTTGTCTTACGCTGATACGAGGACTAATAACTTTAAAATTTAAAGTAGTATTTAAAGTAGTATCTTGGCCAGTATTACAGGGTGGTTACCCTACCGTAGCTACATTAAACCCTTGTATACATAATTGGGTTTCAGTGTTGCGACGACAGGCACGTTCTATCGTTTATGCGGCATTCGATAATCATATTATTAAACACTATCATACGTGCCGGGGTACCGCGCGGGGTCTGGGCGGGCTTACCACGCGACTGTGCTGATTGTGTTATCTGTATGTTAATACATTATGCTAAAAATATTGATACCTTTTTAATATTTGAAATATTGTGCGCACGAAGAAGTGTGCGATTTAGCATAGTTTCAGTTCATAGTACAGAAGGTGTATGGATAATATTTGTGTATAATATATTATATAAAAAAATACAAAATATTTATTCAATAATATCAACAAGGTTACTAGATTTGTAAGTCACATGTCAACACAATACCGGATGTCTATGTCAAAAAACGCGTTGTTGGTTTTAAATGCGGCTGAGTCGATTAAAATCTTATTTTTACTTTCGTATTTTTGAAGCATCTTAGTAGATAAAACAGTTTTCGAATCATATACCTACCTTGTCAAAAATATAACATAATCTACTGAAATTAAGGATAATTCATGTTATACTTTGGTGAAACATAAGTTTATTTTCTATTTGCATTTAATTATGTTCGAATTTTGACCACAACGATTGTTTCGACCATTTTGCTTCCCATTTTCGATTAATAGAGATTTGTGTTTCAATTTTTCATATTTTTCACGCAAGCTTAAACATAACACGAATTATATATTCCTCCAATCTTAGTGGTCATCGATATTTTTACCAATATTTCATTAATGAAGTCATGAAGGCATAATTATCGTTATTTCATCTTAAAGATAAAATATCATTTCTAATGTATCTTATTTCTATACCTACCTTACCTTCAATGTACAAAAATCACGACGATGCATCTCATGAAATACCTTGTGAAAATGACATTGGATCGCTTACATATCATTTGCACACAATCGCGTCATTAAACATCATTACCGGTGCCGAGTGATGACACACTGAAATTTAATGACGCGGAAACGTTATGACCGTTACTCATCGTTATGCGTTATTTATTGTTGAGTACCAAAAGGTATGCAATTTCAGTATTTTTAATAACAGTGTACTTAACTGTTATCTTATAAAAAAGAAAACTGGGTTAATTTACGCAACGTTTACCTAATATAGTAACTTTTATAAGATATGTTTGACTCATGTTTTACTAGAAATTGTCTGTTTTGCAGGTTTTTTTGCATATTGATTTGTAACTGGTGTAACATTTGTCGCCTTTATCACCTTATTGCACCACTGCCGGGCTGGGATCTCCTCTTATAGTTAAAGGGGCGTATTCTATAGTCCACACGCTTTTGAGATCTGTTTTTAAAGAAGTCTTAGGTCTGTACGTTTACTCACGACCTTTTCTTTTTTAATATGCTGGCATGTGTAATAGTTTAGAGTTATTTAGAGGTGCGAACCTCAAACCCTTTGATTAAGATATGGCGTAACTCTATCCCTTTTAATGTCTAATAATGTATCAAGTGTACTGTTCCGTATGAGCATTAGCCGTACTTACATGAAGACCAAACTGGTACATCTGGTAGTATATTAATCGTGCTTAGATCCAAAGTTCTAATATTAGAGTAGAATTGGTTGGATAGAGGTAATTGGAAGTTATCGCATTGCGTCCTTTCCAAATAACGGAGCGACGATTGTTATCATAATTGAACCTCGTAGGAGGCCCTCAGAACATGCCATTAAGCGTACCTACATCAGAATGCTTACGTCACGGCGCTTACCTGGAACAAAAAATCGCACTTTACTTTTTGTATCAATAAATTTATTGGATGTTTCAATGGAAGAAACATAAATAAATAAAATGACATAAACTTTACATTAAACACATGAAGAAACTTCATTGGTTTTCGAAGATTTGAAATAAATCATCGATTTGTGTGTTTCGAGATAAATATACATAAGCCAATGAAATTACATATCTAGACTCTTTAGTCAGATATATAGATATTATATTCAATTATTAACCCCGTCTTGCTTTGATGTAATTGTCTAATAAAACATTACCTTCGTTATAAATAGCGCAATGTCTATATTTAATTTAAAATTTAAAGTTTTGATAAAAACAATTTATGTACTTATCTACATAATACAACAAGATTGAACTGAACTTTACTATAGTAATTAGCTGCTAATAATGTTAATTTTAGGTTGTCGTTAAGTATGACTTTTAAACTGGTGAGTTCTATTTTTATACTAAAACGTCTGAAAAGCGTACTGGACACTAATTCCCATTAGGCTGCTTTGCAATTAAGCCAACAGAATTCAAAATTTCGCCGCCCAACAGTTGAAACAGCGAAAATTGAAGCTGTAAGCACAATAGTTGAAGTTTAAATTATTCCTAGTTTAACAGGTTTGCAAAGCGCGGACGATGCTACCAAATGCGTAAATCAAATTTAAAGTTATAATTCCTGTGAGACCGCGGCAAAAGCGCACAAATTTAAGTTTCCAGTTGTATTCCCGGGAACCTGCCTACCTGGGAATTTTAGCGGTGCTTTATCTTTTGTCAAAACTGAATTCGAAAACGAAAGCTAATAATTTTAATAATGTTTTTGTAACTGCTTAAACGCTTCGGCGAACCTCACTTGACAATCAATAAAAACGAAACATATTTTCAGCCGCAGGGAATCGAATACGTAACCTTCAGTGCGAGAAATTGCTTTAAAGATCTGCAATAAATTTCAAAGCCTTTTCCTATATTTCATTGTATCTATTATTTTACGATTCTGACTAATAGCCCCAACTTCATTTTTCACCAACCAATGGAGCCCTAATTATAACACTCTTACTGAATGCTCGAGTTTCATCTGCATCAACTTGACACGTTGCGGTCTTACATGCTTAGCCATGCCTTGTACTATGGGATGTTTTACGAATTTCCTTTTGGAGTATTCCAAGAATGCTACAACAAATCTTCTTCTTCAAAAATGTACTACATATCTTTCTATGTAGACTTATTTCTGGCGTGTTGTAAATTCCATCAGCGTATTGCATAAAAATTTGCCACCTTCACTGCAAGCGTAGCGAAGCGTCAGGTTTAAAATAGCGTGAGTGCTGTTGCTGTAACTCCTAGCCACGAATACCGAGACCATGTCGATAAGGCGAACATTTAATTAAGGGCTATAACGCTAATGGGAATGCGCTTCAGTCAGGGCATCGGGAATGACTTGGAGCAGTTAATCTGAATAATGTAGGTGCTTGCTTGTCGCGTTTGCGCTCAACCGCTTGCTTATTAATTGCCTAATGGTTTAAGCGTTACTACCTCGGAAACTGTTAAATTTAACTTTTTATGCAATAAGTAGGAAAGTGAGCATGCCACTCATATTTATAACTGCACCTACTCCAAGAACAAAAAGATTCCTTACTTATGGTGGAATTTTATGAACCCTGAAAACATGATAGTTTAAAGTATAATAAGTAAGAAAAAGTCATTCTTTTCTACTCCGTTACAAAGTCCTGAAAAACTAATTTACGTTAGTGTTTTAAAGGTGAAAAATATTTTTTTACAACAAGAATAGCTGTAGTAAATTGCTGCTTGACATTTGTGCGCAACTAACCTGGTAGCGGGTAGGTTTTCAGTGGTTTCCTAAATTAGGGTGGGATATTAAAAAATAATCTTGCTGAATCGGCCGAATAAGGAAACTTTACCAGCTGTAACTAATGTGTTTATAACGACTCGCGGGCCCTACTCTCTTTCGTGATCGCGTCGTGTCACCTATTAACATAAACGATAATGACGCTATGACTGAAACCTATACTTTTTATGGGAATGATACATGGGCATGCAGTCTACGAAATGTTCATAGACATTATTGCTAAAGAGACAGCTCCTTGAAACTGTTCTATTAATTCAAAGACGCTAATATAACAGGAGTTCGGGATAATAGGAGTATCAACTCAAGTAGACTTACAATCCTACTTGATGTTGATAATTATCAAATGTCTACTTGCCGTAGTGAGCACGAGTCTTCAGGTGGACTATCATGTTCGACGTTCACGACTTTGATTTTGAAAACATTTTTCGGATAATGTATCGCATAAAAAATTAGTCACTTTCACAGCGAAAAATTCTGCAATTACTCGTATCGGAATTCGAGCCAATGGAGATTTTTCATTACGCTGTTGTATGCTCTACACTCGTTACGCCTATACATGATTGCGAATTTTAATTCATTTACACTAATTTGGGAGCAACTTTTGTCAGGATCGTCCCAGCTTGGCGCCCTGCCCGCGTAGCTCGGCATAATTCGAACATCTACCTAACAAAGGCTAAAACGTTTTTGTCGAGACCATCTGCTCAGAATTATCTTTCCATTTACTGACTTGAAATGTGACAAAGACGGAGCTAAATTTAAGTGGAGATTGACGATGATGTGACGTTTTCACGGAAAAATGGGTGAGACTTAGGAGCACGTATTGTTTCTGAGCATGAGGAATTGGGGTCAGCAGTTTGCCATGATCTACGTATTCCACTTTACGAATGCGTTTATACATTATCTTTTCTATGGATATGTCCCGGAATCCATTTAATTTTTTACGTATTTACAATTAAATAAATGCAAGATGTTGTGATAAGAGATAGATGAGGCTTTCCGACTCAGTCTTCAGGAGTACTAATCATTGGCTTATGCAAGTAGGACTTCAGCTCTATCTAAGATCAGATGCATTTTCGTTTCCTTCGTTTATAATAATGATAGAGAAAAATGTTCCTTCTCTTATAATTTACCTGAGGCCTGCTAAAATAAGTACACCTTAAATTTATTGCGTAATATTTATTCGAATGTATGTTAAACGCCAATACATAAGCCAAGCGATCAGTCGTTGGATTGTTGTGTAATAAGGACCGAAGTTTGGAGCTCACGGGATGTGGTTACCGCACGCTCAGAGGCGACCGCAACCCGGTTTAATTATAAACGATGAGAACTAAACGTTAAACCGGCTGCCGAACCTTGTTGAGATGAGTCCAATATTAACTTTCCTTTGAAATATCGTTATTTAAGCACTACCTACTAATTCTGTATTATGTAAAGTTTAAGGTTAACTTAAGTTTAAGTAACTTTGGTTTGATATTTCTATGACGAGGTATTTGAGGCATTTTTTTTCTCTTCATACTCCTATTTCTCCAACCGCAGTATCCATACAGGACCATTCCATTAAATAGATTGTCTGTCCTACAAATAATGTGATTACCATGGCTACTTCTTTTGTTTTATAAAACCGACGAACTAAATTATCATGAAATTAACCCGTTGGCTTGCAATAATGCAGTGGGGCATATTAATCAAAAAAACATTCGAAGTGAGTGACGTCATGCCTCAGTGTAAATATAAAGTATCTTTTTCATTATCTTCGTGGAGCATACACCAAATAGAAAGGCGTGACGTCACCAGGACTCCATGACACCTGCGATTTTTTTTCGCAGAACAGATGCGTTACTCCTGATGGTATTATACAAAGAAAATTTAAAATCGTTCCTTATGTCTATAGCGGATTCTATTTTTAGATACCTTCGGCGTGTGTTCCTCTATGTTTGTTCTTAAAGGCAATACTTGGGCATGTCGTGTTAAAGTATCGTTTAGTAACCTAAAAACTTCCGGACAGGAAGTTACTGGTCAGGTTTAGTATCAATTACTCGTTTAAGTGCGTTTTTATATCAATACTGTACACGGAAGAGGTAAGCCGCAGCAAACTTCGATTCATTTTACGACCCTTGTTTAAGTGTGTTTGTTTAACATATTTGAGTAAAAGAAAAATAGACTAAAAATGCAAAAAATCGAAAAGTAATGAAACACTTATGTTATAATGAAAGGTCACGGTGAAAAAAGTTCAAAACGGCTCGACACAAGACAATAAATAGTTCTTCTAATCTCGCCGTTTAAAATTCATCGTATTTAACTTCACACGAAGTAGATAAGGTCGGCTCCCGAAGCGCTGCGTTCGTTCTGCGCAACTTTTAACTAGTATCCAAAGTTCTTTGCCGTGTGCTTAAGCGAAACGTTTAATTACAATAAAAATTGGTTTCGTTTTTCTAACCGTTTAATGTTATTTCTATTTAGTTTGTAAAACGACAGAAGAATATTTATTGATTTGTTGTAAATTATGTGACCTTTTGCATGCGGTTTTTTTTATATTAATTCAGTTTCGAGATGCCTTCGACGGTTATCTGTAATGTGGTCTACTTTCCCTTCAATGTTTCCTCAAAATCGATGTGTTGAAAACCTTTTCTTTATTATATCTAATGGATAGTTCAGCTGATATAATGATGATATGGTGTTCTTATAATTTGTCATTGCTGAACTGTCGTAAGTATTTTACAAATCACTCTTACTACTAAGTTTCTATCCACAAATAAAAGTACATGTAAAATCAGTTTTAGAAATCCCATCACCTACGTCTCGGCGCATTAACAAAATTTACTGCGTATAAACTCCAACACGACCTACATTCAAAACAAAGCACCACGAAATAGCGAAATTCATATAAAATTCACTTTAATGTGGCGAATTTTACAGCAGACCTCGTGTGAGCTGGATGTACCTGTCGTCACCGAATAATTGTGCTTTTACCAGCCCCGGTGACCTAATTTTTACTGGGATAGCGGTTCAAGTCTTCCTAACCTGATTGCTTCTAAGAATCTCTGCATCGTGGCATTGACACACAATGATGAGCACACACACATCTGAAGGTGTTTGTTTACTCATCATTGGCACCACCACCACATCTATTTCCGCTTAATGACAGCAATGTTAAGCGCTGTTGTATTCCGTTTTGATAGTTGTGGTACCCTTATCATACCAGTATATCGACGGGCCCCAAGAACAAAATCTTATAGAAAAATAAGGCTTATAAGAAAAATAATTATATGATGGTGTAGCAAAAGAGCATGCAGTCCACTTGATGGTATGAGGCAACTACCGCCCATAGACATTTGTGATCCACCCCAGATAAGACTAGAATCCCAACTGAAGTCGACCACACACGCGTTGCTACCCCTGAAGACTAAGTTGGAATGCCTCGTTACGTTTATCTCCTTTACCACATCCTTCAAACCAGAAGACAGCTCTTAACACTGCTGGTATTTGGCAGAAATAAGTGTGGCGGAGGTTTCTTCCATTTCTCCCCTCTCTAAAAATGGTAATTTTTCATATACGATTATGTTATAGGAGCCCGTCGATATATCCGTGGTGTTCCAACTTAGTATTAGGGGCAGAAACGCATTTGTAGCAGATCTCAGGTTGAATTCTAGTCTTATTTAGAGTTGATCGCAAATATCTACGAGCGACAGTAGCTATTTAGCCACAGGCGAACTGCATGCTGCTTTGCTACTTCTTTAAAAAAAACCTCAGTTAAAAGAGTTACGAGATGTAGAAAGAATTAGCTGTTTAAGGTCGATCTAGTTTAAAGCTCCTAAAATGTTTAATTAAAAATCAAGTTTATATTAAACTCGAGTCGAGTAGTTTCATAGCTCCTCAGAGTTCATACAGCAAGCGGTTCTCTTTAAGCTAGGTATTAAAGAAATCTTAACTCTATACAGGAAACCTTACTAAGAGAAAACCTTTCAGTGTAGCCTAGAAACTTAACGATAAATCTTGGTCGAACTGTAGAGTTACTGCAGCATGGATGTATTTATTAACGTGGCTCTTACTACTATAAGCAATGTTCAAATAATATCCCGAATAGCCGATCCTCGCTGTTAAGTACAAAAACATTAGTATTTTTTTATTTTAATGATTCTAGTTCATAATATTAGTAGTCCCATGAAATTATCATAAAAAAGTAAGCTATATTGAGTTAAAGTTACGAAATATATTATACTATATTTGCATTTAATTATATGTTCTCATCACAATATAAATATAATACAAGCTATTTTACAAATCAGTGACACACAGATTTAGTCAGAACTGCAAAATCCTGCCAATCCGTCCTGTTGTCTTTAAATAAGCGTTTACCATCAGGTGTACTTGCTAGTTTGATATTTTTATATCACGAAAAAATATTTAAAACAAGGAAAACAAGTAAATGTTTAAACCCAAAATACGTTGAACCTATTGGTTATTTCCGAAGAGAAGATATTATCGAGTGTAACCAATATGTAAATGAGCAACAAACGATACAGAATATGGGGTCATCGGAGCAAGATACGCCCCGCAGTGGGGTAACGTGGGGTAAATTGGCGGGTAATGCGAAGCGGTCCGAAGCGGTCACGTCCGATGCAATCGTTACAGCAATAATACGGTTACCCCAAACAGTTGTAACGTAATCCGCTGTAATTCGAAAATTTTCTGTAAAC
>DWRA01000979.1:0-19554 GCA_018250295.1 Spathilepia clonius | reverse complement strand
AGCACGGCCGCACACCGGGCATGATCACCTAGCCCGGCGGGAGACCTCCCTTTGCCAAAAAGGTATATAATTAACAGGTAAAACACTAACGGGGTAATGAATAGGGAATTAATTACAAATTTGTTTTTTACGGCACAAATATCATGTGTTCATTCATAAAATTTGTAAAAATAATTAAAAACACGAAATGTTTTTAAGTAATCAACATAAAATTTCCCAATAATATGCAGTTTATCATCATTAATATTATTAACGACTATCAATTCTTGCTGCGAAACTTTGGGAATTACATCCTAATAGAAAAATCCGTACACTGGATTAAAAAACTAACTTTTTTATCTTTCATTTAAGCCTTTAAGCCTATGCACTTTTATTTTTGCGCGTATAAATTTCCCCTTTTACCACTTCGACGTTACGTTTGTTTACTATACTGGTACATGAAATGGATAGTCAGAAATGTATGTAATACAAATTATTTATTATTATTAATCCAAAATGTCTCTTTAAGATTCGGCTCAGCTTGTGTCTCCTACCAGAATAAAAAGGCTTTAGGCCATATACCACTGCGCTAACCAAGAGCGGATTGGTTGACTTTAGTCTTCTAATAAATGTACCCTAATGTAATAAAGATAGCAATTAAGCAGATTTTTCAAAACATTACCCTTCACTCTTAAAGCAAGTGGTTATTAATTTCTACACAGATAACCCAAGTAATAAATAAGATATCTGAATATGCATGTTTTCCCTGATATATCCTCAAAATCAAAACACTAGCGAACACGCTTATTCTAGAAACGAAATTAACTTATAATTGAATAAATTTATTCGTAATAGGATTAATTTTACTACAACTACATAGAAGGGCGTGGAAAGGCCAGCTTCTGCGCATTTGTATAAAACCGACAAAGAGTAATACGCACATATCGGCCACTCAGATCTTACTAATAGTTCTTTAGCGCAAGATATATTACGAACGTGCCACAGATAAAACTTAGCTTTAACATTATAGGCAGTAGTGCAATCATTGAATCGTAGTAACAAATCGACACCAATAGAAAACCAATTATACTGTGGTTATACTCGGTAATTATGTAAATTAGTCGAACGATTGCTCGCAGAACCAATTTTGCGGACCAAACACTGTTCAAGTCATATTCAATTATTGTAGAGCTTAATCATTATCATAAATAATTAACGATTAAATTAAACTCAGTGATCAAGTAAGATAGTGCTTGGCTCTTGTTAAGTTACTTTTTATATTTAGTCAAATGTAGAAATGACATCTAAATTTATCAATTATATTTACGTCGGAACTTGATAAGATCAGCAATCTAGAAAATCTGTGTGATGACCTTTTTATATTGCATAATAGATGTAGAAAACGAGCATGCAGTAAGTAGCGACTATTACCCATGGACATCGGAAGTAAACCTCAAATAATATTACTCTACCCGAGGTTGCTCATAGATGTTTTGCTACCTCTGAGAACTTAGTTGTAAAGCATCGATTAACGCGATGGTAACCACGCGACGGAGGAGGAATTCCAACTTAGTCCTCAGGGGTAGCAACGCATCTGTGGTCGAATTCAGTTGGGATTCTGGTCTTATCTGGGATGAATCACAAATGTCCATGGGCGGCAGTTGCTACTTACCTGAGGTGCACCTGCTAAGGTGGACTGCATGCTCGTTTGCTACTCCATCATACAAAAAAAAAATGTCTGACAATTGAATGGCCATTGTGTTGGCATTTGTGACTTTATTATCTAGTACATCAATTAACAAAACGTAGTATGCTTCAGATCTGTACAATCTGTACTACATAATTTTCAGACTTCTGGGTATCTACCAATTAATATACCTGACGCATCACTTCTTGTTCGCTTAGCGCTGTGCTTCCAGCTACAAGACGTTGTACAAATCGCTCATCGTGACAGCTATATTATGGTACAAAACGAACTGCATCCCTAATAGTGGATTTATCAACTCTTTCTGCTTGGAATAAGGTTGAGGTTGTTTGATCTCTTTTTGTGGTAGTGCCACCACCCACGTGCAACTTGCAAGTCGTCCGATTTGTCAGTTGTCGTTGGCAAGCACGCGTCACTGACTAATTGATGTTATAAATCGGCACACGCGCCAAATGTAATAAGAGGTTCGAAGCGGTGATGAAGGAGTATACATATTTCGATGAGCGATTTTGAAGTTTAATTCTGTTCCATGATTGCAGTGGACAGAGCTGTCACGATTTTTGAAGAATTTAAATTACGGCACATCAGAAACGTTTAAGAAACCATGCATACCTTGTAAGTGCAGATAATTCATAAGTACGAACATGCGTTTGTAAGCTATTTTGGTAATTTCTTGAATTTCTTACTCCGTTATAATTTCGATTTGAAAAATAGAATGCAGCAGAAAACTATTGATGGAAATTAAAAATAGGCGTAAAAGAATGATGCGGCCGTAAACCGCAAACACCTACAATCTTAATTTGCTTATATAGAATCTATTTTTCTTAGTCACATAGTATCATAATTATAATTATATGACGGTCTACGACAGCGGGGATCCGTCTCTGAGTGCAAATAAGGAAGGAAATTAGAAATTAAATCCGGGAAATGAGCAACAGTGTTTTTCTATTTAGTTATGTATCTACTATGTAATTTTAAGCTAATATTATCGTGGAATTGATACATTTTATTACGTAACGGGTACGCACGATACGAAGTTTTGATTTCTAGGTTGCCGATATTTCGACGTCGTCAAGTTGCATGGATCGTTGTCACTTCGGAAATCTAAATAAATATCGGCAACTAAGGACTCAAAACTTCGTATCGTGAGTACCCGTTACATAATAAAATGTATATATCTACTATTGTCTCTAATAAGCACAACCTGTGCTTATTAGAGACCCGTGCTCTAACTGACTGTAGCAAAAACAAGATTTTAATAGGACTCAGCGCTTAGATTGATGAAGATCAATATTATGCCCATAATCTAACGGGCATTAGTCATATAGGATGAGCAAGATCAGATTTGTGTCAAGTACTAATTCCCATCTAGCCTGGGCATAGAAATATATTACCGTTGAACGTATGGTGATTGATGATCTAACACAAAGGCATGTTAAATTTGTATTTGTCGTTCATTAATAAGGTTATTGCGACGTGTGCCGTAAGTAACGTTATATCCGGACAAAGATTATGTATCTAGAACAATGCAAGGTCCAATATTTGTCGCATCATCTTGTGTGGTCAGTTGTATTGGAAAATAAGCACAAGTATTCGTTGCCTTTTTGTCTTCCTTAAATGGTTTTATATTTGATTAAAAATGAAATCAGCTTAAGCCTGGGTTTGAAATTACATTAAAAAGGCAATAAGACATCAAAAGAAGACAATACAATACAATTCAAATACAAATGTATCTCTAGAAATGTAACTAATCATTCGAGGTAGCTTTCTTTGCAAGGACAAATTGGCCTATATTAGTTTTATATGTGTGCGTATTTCGGACATACTTACCTGCTACATAAATCGATACATTTATCGGGGTAGTATTGCACTGCTTTTTGATTTTTTTTATATATTATGTAATTAATAATTATGAGGAATTACAGGCTATTGACATTTTATCAACCTCGGATAAGATAAGAGTCCTATCTGAGGTCGGTTACAGGTACCTCGCTCTTTCTAAGGACTAAGTTGGAGCACCTCGGGTAAGTATGTCTCTCCTACAACGTCCTTAAAACTAGAACAGCATCGCTTATTATTACTGTTATAAGTCAGAAATAGATATGGCGGTGTTGCCTTCTGAGTCAAACCACGAAGGGTTTCATCACCTTCGAATCGTAATTATTGTGTTTTTATTAGATTTTTGTAAATATTGATTTATCGCCAATTAATTATTTACACATCGACACATGTGATTTGCTTAGGACGGTAAATGAATATGAATGAATGAACTATGAATTTAGGTTGTGTACTTTTCCATATAATTTTCTGGCGCACACGAACTTCTAATGTCGAATTGAGTATAGAAAGTGTTTGTACCCAAAGATATAAATACTGACATCCTCATGTATTAAAAAGCAATCAAGCACGTGCTTATTAGCCACTGATTTCTAAAATAGTGGTTTCCAGCCGTCATTCAAATAAATACAGGCAATTAGCAAAATCTTATAAAGGATTCATAGGCCACGGGGTTAATCGAAAATTAATAGATCTTGGTAATCTTGCAAAATTAATTTTAGAATAATCGTTCACAAACAGTGATTAACAATTTCTTGTTTCGATAAAATGCGAGGAAGCGGAATTATTTTCGTGTAAAATATTAGAGGTGATTTAAAGTGACGGATTATATTTTAATAATCATTTCTTATTATTAGCAGTAGTTAACGACCTGCGACGTGTAGTGGTGGCCATAGGCCCTTATACGTTATAGATTTGCGATCTTCCCGTTGGTCCATATTTTGGGCTGGCGAAATACTAAAATGAATATAATCAGAAAATTCGAAACTTGACGTTCTGACATTGTTCTCAGAAGATGGTCAGTAAAACACAACACGATATTTATTTATAACTATTTTATGGCCTCGGGACCTTCGGCCGCGAATATAGTGTATGGTACATCCAGACGGACGATACTTTGGAGGTATTAATATATCATCATCTGTATTATAGTCACTAGTTTACAAGAATGCTAAATCGTATTATTTAGACGTAATCAGCGACCTAAAAATCATGCATTCGTCGAGACAGACTTTAAAATTAATAAATTATTTTTTTAACCAGGGTTTGGATAATTACGTTCTATATATGTCTGTGTTTGACGTAGATGCGTAACACAAAGTGTGTAATCCTGAACTGTAGGATTATGGCTCTAGAAAGCGTAGAAAAAATAACTGCTACTGGGAAATTGATATAGTAGGAGTGCCGCTCTTAAACTGCTGTAGCCTTTAGTAAATCAAATAATATTGAAATATTTTAATTATAGTGGATTCTTCACAAAATTAATCTTGAACATAATTTCACCTCTGCTCTACTATTAATTTTACTACGTATACAGATAATGACTGACCACTAATACGCATTGAAGTAACGCAGTATCTTCTAGGAGGCTTCCAGTAACGTAGGAAAACCATATCCAACAGTGAGACATAAAAGGTTTCTATAGAACCGGAAGACTAATTTCGATGCAATATCCGTATTATTTGATGTTTGCTCTATGACGGTGCACGAATAATCCAATTAAGCGGCGCTTACCTAATCCAGGCTTCATCCTCACCTTGTGCAGCAATATTGGCAACTCGAGCCTATGTTTACACGAAACTAGCATCTAAGCCATTTTCTTGTTTTCTTTGCTGTTTTGTCGTATATTTTTGTCAAATTAGCAAACGAGCTTGTAGTTACGTAGAAAAGTAGACATCTGTAATCAACACCAAATAGGGTTCTTGTTCTATGTGAAGCCGCTGAGCGCTCGCCACTGGTATAAAAAGGCAGAAATACATAGATTCAATTAGATTCATTTCAATTCAACTTCAACAGTCACAGGATGTTAACTTACTCATACACTTTTATTTAACGTTAGGTTAAGGTAAATCATAATCATCTATCCGTTCTTGTGTCACGACTAGGTCTATTGACAAAATGATACGGGTTCAAACTACAGTCCACTACGCTGGTTGTTATAAGATACATATACATACATAGTTTCCTGTAATTCACATAAAATTTGCAGTCAATAGGCTATTCACCAAAAAAGGTCTCCGAGATTTAAATGATCTCCAAAAAATTTAACCTACTTTACTTAGGCTATTAGTAAACGTGCTATTGTCACATCCGTAGATTATGTCCATACATAATCTTTAATAATAATATTGCCGTTTTGCTATTTGACCATAGAATCCTTTAAATACTAAGTGCTTTGCTCAACAACTCTATCGACACGTATGTATACGCTCAATACGAAGAGAGTATATCAGGGATAACTAGGGAGACCGTAAGTTGGTTTTTACGGTATGGGAATTGCATAAATTGAGAGACGAGCAAAGTGACTTTGCATGTTCTGAGCACGTGACTATTTTTGGCAGCGCGAAGTACTTATAGACGTGCAGTTATTTGTAAGTGTTCCAGATATATACATGTTTAAGCCAGTAGTGAATAAAAACTTAGTGAAATTTAATGTAAAATAAAATAAGTAATGATTAAGATATGTAAATTTATGTGAAGGAAGCGCGAACGAAACAAATATATATAAGATCCTGTTCGGTCGTATAATTGATGAAATACTTGTGTACCAAGAGTTGATTTGATTGTAGTCATATAAAATATCTGTTTAGTGCAACTGGCTTAGTTATAAAATAAATGCCACTGAGGAAATTATAGAATTAAATGTAATATTTTAACTAAAATAATTATAATCATTAGTAACTCTTTACATTTAAAAAGTCCGTTACTTGTCAAAAAACTATTTATGAAATTAAAAACACCCTCATAGATAGACGATAAAATACGTTTTATTATGCACCAAAACATTAAATACATAAATATAACAAAACTCAAGCATACAGGCAAACTGACGATGAACAAAAACATAGAAACAACGCGTGAATGTGGGAGCCAAAATTACTCAACTAAATCATTTTAAAATGCATTTCATAAACAATTTGGCCGAGCAAACCATCGGCGCGCGTGACCGGGTTTTTACATAAATTTACTAGAGATAAAACAGTTGATACTATCTCCACGGCTTATAGTTAAAGAGGCACAATTAAAAGCTTAAATACACAAGATAAAGGCAATAACGCGGTACGTGCTACATTATTCAAATTTATAAGCGCTTTCGAGTAAGCCGCGTGTGATTGCACTCTAACAAGCACTATGAAAGCAATTACAGTTATTATTCAAATTTCATACACAGCGATAATTTTGGACGAATCTGATTAATATTTTTTAAGTTTACTGTTTGTTTTCTACATAAAACATTCCACTGTTAGTTTTTTAGTAAAAAGGTATGTAGGCACTTGTCTTATGGTTCAACAACAGCGATAAGATGCGATATCAAAGATAAATACGAAACATTTTCTTAAATTGGCTAAATTTTTCCTATATTTTTATAGTACACGTGTTAGAAATAAACCCATATTTTGTCGTAAAATGTTTTGGGTATGCGTATTAAAATTTGCGAAAATCATGTCACCTACAACAATAAATACGGGATTATAGATAATTCGAAGTCTGTCTTTGGCTATAATAAGACGAATTCTAGCGTGAAGGCTATGATAAAGTAAGAAATGTATTTTTTGACCCTTCGTAAAAATGATTACAACAGTAATTATTTTCTATTTATCTACACAAAACCGATTATTGTAGTATAGCGCTTACTCATCGATGGTGAAACAAGCATTCCCTGTACGTTCCAGTAGACAGAAATGGGAATTCCAAGCAAGGAGCGCCCAAATGTAAATGTGGCCTTATCTTTGTCTTGAGTCACTCATCAACGAAAATATTTACTAAACACAAAATTACGAGCACCTTAGAGACATTCATTGAGATAAGACCAGATTAAGTCCAATTAACTGACACTATATTAAGCCTGATTAAAATGGGGACGTTATGTTGTATAAATGTTGAAAAACTGGTTGCATGAGGTTTATACGTTCTGTTAGATTACGGGAATATAAGCTGCGATAGCCTAGTGGTAAAAAAATGCTTTTTACATTCGATTGCCGGAGTTCAAATATCAGGCAAAAATATGACCTTTTTATGTTATGTGAAGTAGTCGACCTATTACTGTCCCACTGCTGGGCCGAGAAGGGTTACGTTATAATCCACAGGGCAAACTCCTTTGACATTTTAAAAAAAGTACTCTTAGCCGTGTAGATTTCCCTACGGTTTTTCCTTCACCAATATAGCAAGTCATATGAAAGCTACTAGTATTAAAAAATAATTGTCACATTTTAAACGGTAAAATGAAATCATCATGAGGAAACTTACGCAAGCGAATGTTCTCCAAATTATGTTCTCATAGGTCTTTAACTCTACCAATCTACACTTTGTCCGCATGGTGAGTAATGAGACCTTCTCTTTCTGGGAGATGACCCGTTCCCATCACTGGGATTATAATGATGAGATTCACGTGAATTTACGCCGTATATAATATTAATGGTTATGGCTTAGACACAATCGTCCATAGCTTAACTTGTTCAACTTACTAATGGGTGAGTCCTTAACCTATCCGCAAATCGGAGGCGTAAGTGCCACAACTCCCAAGTTAGTTAAGTAGGCGACCAGCTGATACACTATTAACTATCTAAATACAATATGGATATGAATAATCTAAGTGCCGAGTATACGATGGCTTGCTATCATAAGAAAATATTGATAGAAACGTTTACAGTTAAAGTAAAATTATATTTATCTTTATTTATTTGAAGCAAACGAGGACAGTCCACCGGTTGGTAAGCCATCAGGTGAACTGCATGCTCGTTTGATGCTCCCAACTGCCGCTCATGGACATTTGTAATCCACCCCAGATAAGACTAGAATCCTACCGGAGGTCCACTACAGATGCGTTGCTACCCTGCTTGTTGATGAAGACTAAGTTAGAATGCCTCGGATGTGAATGTCTCCCTTACCACACACTTCAAACCGATACGATTTTAATCATTGGACACGACTCGTTCCCTAAAATGTAAGAGACAAATTAGTAGCTAAACTAGCTGTAGGACGCTAGTCCGTATCATTAATTTGATGATTTACAACTGAAATGATTGATTAATTTTGAAAATTACATGGAGGTCTCCGATAAGATTAAAAATTATTTCAATAAGTTGTGATAATATGTGGAACTCATAATTGAAATAGCTTAAAAAGTCACGTATGGTGCTTGTTATTACAGCTGACGTTGCGCCATTTGGCACTTATCATTCGCAAATGCCAAAAAGCCATGCCTTCTACTACCTCATACAACAAATGCTTTATATCTAAGTTAATAAATAACTTTCTGCTTCCGTAATGCAATTATGAAACTATGTCTTAATTAAGCCGTGCTTCATCTCGAGATATGCAAAATGAGTCACCTTACTGAACTTTAATATCTTTCTGTCTAAATAACCTATTCTAAATGCCAGATTCTTCATAAATGAAGTCTTAGACAGAAAATGTCATCGACTGCACGTAATTTTATCGATTCATGCATTGCAATTACTGGTGGTGTACTTTAAGCTTACGGGAATTGCCCACTTAATGCAGCATTGTAGAAGTAAATAGTTAAATCATATCGGAGACCATTATCAACTCACTCGGTATTTCGCTTATGAAACTATTAGAGACTGGAGGAGGATAATCAATAAATATTTGTGTATACTCTAGGTTTCTTAATTTGGAGTTCCATAGATGTATGGAATGGAAACATGGAGACAAACGGGTATAGAGATACTATATTCAGAATGGATATCTACGGTTTTCATATAGCATTCTGCCTGTACGGGAACCGAATCCAAAATTATCTGCGTGTTAGTAGTCATACATGGGATAAGAATATGTTACGGAGATCGTCTTAGAATTATTTATTAGGTACAACTAACCGGCATTAAATAGTGAAGTCAATATTGACTTCGTGCAACAAATGATGCAAAATAGCTTTGCACTCGCGTCTCTAAGTTTCGCATACTATCAGAATATGCCACGAAACATCAGGAAGCAATTTACGGACGTCTCACGGGGCTTGTAATCAGAAGGGGTCGACAGAACTGTGACGCATTAGTGACAATCGCATTGGAATATCGTCAGCTGCACGTTTATAACTATAAAGCAGGTATGTAAAAGTGGTAGAACCCTTCGTGGCTCGACTGCAAGCACTATAGTCACACCTAGTTCTATCACAAACCATTGGCTGTATTCTGATTCGAAGGGCATAGAACAACTGTGTTACATGTCGCCTTCCAACTTTAGTTCTCAAGAGTAGCAACACATCTGTAAACGACTTCTGGTAGACCACCAGTCCTATTTAGAATTGATCATAGTCCAACAGCAGTGACTATTTACTCGTTTAATACTCCTAAAATTTAAAAAAATGTGACTATTTGTCATTTTATATGAGAATACGTACAATAACATAAATCTCGCGTTGGAAGATCACGGGATAAATCAGCGCACGTACGTACTACTCTTTTCACTCGAAACCATTCCCAGGAACAAACTAACGAAGCCAGTTAGCATAACAATATTCGTGTACCGGTCGTGTTGTTGGTACACGAATATGTACACCGGATTGTTCTTAAACAACTACGTGGCTTTTATGTAAATAGCCCTTTCCAGCCGCGGGGTGTGTGCAGATATTAAAAACCTTTGTTGAAGCAAGGCAATCTCGTCTTGTGACAACACTGAATCTCATGTAAATGGGTAACAGTGTCGCGGGTTATTACACTCAGCGGTTTTCGTTTAGGCTCACCTATTTTTAGCATTTTAGTTTAGATTTGTAGTAAAGGGATATAGTTTTGGGAAGTAGAAAAACCGTGGGTACTCAACTTAGTTCATGTACTAGTACTACTCAAAAAATTTGTTGTTAAAATTTCATAAAACAATTGATTTCAGTTTTTCTGTTATAATTCTAACAGAACATACATATCTATGTTGTGCGAGTTATTTTTAAACTGAATTTAATATAAAATGTAATGTTTAGGTGTATTATCTGTAAGACTTTAAATTAATAACTAAAAGTTAAGATCTCCATGACAAAAGGTGTTTCATGTAAAGACCATTTAAGAACACAGCATCTGTTAAATATAATACATTAAGTATTAAGAACTCAAACAAATTTGCCTCCATTATGTATTGTGTCATTATGAGTTGTGTGCAGATGTGCATACTTTTCAGCATGCGTTTATTTTGATGTTCATTTAGATCTTTGAAGGGACGCGCCATAAACCTTTAGCTTTACACTGACATTTCATTTATAAGGATATTGAAATTTGCGCGAACATTAAAATACGACGAGACGGCGCACGCCAAAACTAATTTACATTTTGTATACATATTGTATCTCACAATAACATTCTATTCAACACAATTTAAATCTTATTTTCTTATGCAGAGAATTCATGTAACATACCGTCCAAGAACAATACAACAGTATTCGAGCACACAGTCGCCAGTAGTCATTTGCTCAATGACGGAGAAGACAATATTGACAAAGGACTTGCTCAGTAATGCAGAAAATATGCAAAATAAGGTGCCATGGACTTCCAATTTGATACCTGTGTGGTCTTTTGGAACTTTTAGACATTGTAAAAGATAAATATTAACACTACTGTCCATCATTGTAAGAATTTAATGTCTTTGGCAAAACAGAGTTGAACATAATTATTGTAAAAGTAAATTTATTGTCGATGGATTACGTCTTAATTTGAATAGGAAGCAAAAAGCATTAAGATATCAATGAATAACTGAATGAAAATGTTTATCCTCCTGCTTATATTCATCTTTTATTATTGCTTGATTAAATACAAGTTATAACTGTCTTTCCTCCTATAATAATTTCACAACAGGACATAAAAATTTTGTTAGACCTAAAAATATTGAATTACCATCTATACCATTAATTAATGATTATTACATGCATTGAATATTTTTGTTTGCTATACATAGGTAAAATATCTTTGAAACCGTATATTACTTTTATTAATATAACGTATTAACGTAACTTTCTATTTTTCAATTCGTTCCCGTCGATGCAATTATAAATTTTCTCTTTACGCAGTGCCAATGGAACTCTCAATGGCAGTAAAATTGCACCTATATTTTATATAAACGCTTCATTACCGCGTATTGTTTCATTGACTAACACGTCGTAGGGAGAGCGATAAAGCAATTTGTTTACAGATGCTAATTTTAAAATTAACGTCGTGAATACAACAAACGTGCTCGGCTGAGGACCACCGTGCTCGGCGCTTAGCGAGAGTGCATGCGTTTATTCGCAAAGGTTATTTATTATTTGAGATTATACTCCAAATAGACGTAAAGCTGGCTCGCCGGATAGGGTGATTTTTTATAGAGCCTTTGTTGACTGCCTTAAAGTAGTTCGGTTTTGTTATGAAGGTGCAGGGTTTGTTTGTGTAAAAATAAGTGTATATTAAGTATTTACTATTAACTATAGTGATAACAACCCACATAAAAATATTGTAAGTTGTTCCTGTCCTGTTATTCAAAAAATAAAGTTTACACTAAAATAAATGCAATATTTAACGAGATAAATAAAGTTATGTAAAGTTCACGTTCAAATATAATCATTACAAACATAACTTATAGAAAGAATGATAACAATAAACCTTTTCTTAATTATGTCGCTGTTGATCTGTTAATTAAATCTCTCTAAGAACCAAACATAGTGTGGGTAGGGCTTCATAAAGACTCAATCTTTCCAAATGATATGTTGCAGTCGCAAGTAATCATCATGAACGACGCAACTCGTAACAATGTAGCAACTGCCATGAATTAGGTCGATGCCTATAATATTAAGGCAATGCAGGTGCAAACATTAATTGAATTTTCGACATTAATTGTTATTTGTGTAAAAGATAAAGTTTACCGTCAACATCATTTTGAACATAAGCAAACACATCTTTTCTATCTTCAATTCTGTGTTTAGACTTGTAAACAAGTACCAACTTATTATTTTTATTTTTTCCGCTGTATCCCTGCAATTTCTAATATACTAAAAGAATTTCATACAATAATCAAAGGTGTTGCAGCATACTATCAGATGCATCATACATAACATCACATGTTGCGTAAGCAAATGAAATAGCAGTGATTACTCAAATCTATTCGTAAGTTCCCAAGATTGCTACGTTGGAGCCAAGGTCTTAATTTTCCGAGTCGTGTGCGTCCATTACTAGACCGGTCACAGACAGTATACGGAAGCTCGATTTAATTATACTCAACCGTTATAACGACAACGCTATCCCATCCTCTCGACCAGTATTAATCATTGACTCTCTTGATTTATGTGATAATTCCATGGGATAAGATCTATCCTGGTATTATTAAGATGCTTCTTTCGCGATATCTACGGTGTACACACAAGTGATAAATGGATGAGTTATAGAGACGGCTGTACATTCATTGGGTGAAAGAATGGCCCAACAAGCAATATTTCACGGGATAAATTTGTACGGAGACAGATAGGCAGAGCGCTGGCTACTAGGTGTTAAGACATCTGTTAGATACATTTCACAATGAATAGATGAGGTTGTTAACAAGTGTTCAATAAATCATTTTGAATTAATAGCTTTGTAAAGTTTCTGTAGTTCTAATCAAATCAATACATTTCAGTGATAGATAGTATTTGGGTTAGATAAACGAAATTTGAAATGTAAACATGATTTGAATGGATCGTGGTAAATCAATCAATCAAATGATACAATATTGTTAACATTTACATCGTGAATTGTGCTGCAAGCGTTCTATAGCTTTGAAGATACAGCTGTGCCCGGCAATGAGACATAAAAACCTACTAACAATCAAATTAGCGTAACATATTATAAGTTTTTATTAGATTATTGTATTTATGCCTTTTTAGAAAACATATTATATCATTCCTTACTATTGCTTGCTATCATTGCTTGTTTTGATTTTTAAAGTGAAAAATTTATAGTTTGGCCGAGAAGGTTCCACCTCATCTCCATATTACTAGTGTGAAGTAATTCCTGTTTCAATGGAATGGTTTGGAAGCCAGCAGAATTACATATGAGGCGACCATTTCAGTACTCCAGAGTAGCAACGCGTCGTTGATAGATTTTACGTAAAACTCCTGTTCTATAACAAATTGGTTACAGATGTCAGAGAACGCACTGACGTTTTACCATCAGGTGGGCTGTATGCTACATGTCATAAAAAGGTTTATGACTGTAGAATGTAAATTAGCTTTTAACAACTCAATTTCGTAACAGAATATCTACATTTCTGATTTCCTAAAATGTGAAGTTAAAGAAAACAAGCGTGCCTTCTGGGCGGATAACTCGTTACTGTAAGAACATTGTGCTATCGCCGCCAGGTAACGAGTAAAACGCGTACACGAATATAAACATAATACGCGTATAAGAATGCAAAGTAATATTGATAATATTTATTTATGTCCATTTAATGATGAAGACGAACTAAAAGTTTATTTTCATGCATCCATCCTCCCGGCAGAGTTAAAATGTAAGAATATTAACTATTATTTCATTATCAATGCTCAAATGTAATTGTTTTGTTTGTGGATATGTAGTAAAGCTGTTTTAGGTTAGACAGTGGCAGCCATACCTTATTCTGCTGTAAAACGCTAAGCGTTTCTATGTTTTGATTGGATGGATCTTAGTAGTGATCAATTACTGTCAGATGAAATGCTTGTTATTTCGTTGTCTTACAGGAATAAATACATCATTTTATTTGTGCAGCTCTTTGTAACGATTTGAGCTTGGATACTGCATTTTATTTTCAAGCTTGTAGTGTCCTTCAATTCTTACACTTGAGATAATTAAAAAAGTCGTTCATCGCTTTCGGTCGACTTCGTCGTAGTGAGACGCCTGCCCTCGATAATAAGTGACTGTGAGAACACCATTACGGTTCATATGTTTGTTTTGCGTCAGTATTTCAGTAAGTGGCGGTTAAGAGAAGCAAGATTACACATGTATACTGCGGGCCAATTGCGTGGAACTGCATTATACTCATTTGGGGAGTTCGTTGATGGATAAGGAAATCGTTTATCGGAGTTCTGCCCAAGGCTTAGCCTGATGGTATAATGAGTGACAATGAGTAACTGCTAGGTAGCAATATTGCTGCCCTATCGTGTTTGGATTTACAGATTGTATGCATTAGATCGTCAGTTTTAATTTAGTTATATAATGGAGCTAATGCTCGAGCACACGCCGATAACCACCACGATCAGTCGCTAGTAACCGTCAGCGCGTGCTGTAGACCATCACCGACTATTGCCGTCGCCAGCGACCACTAGTTACTATTTGCGACGGTCGCCAACATGGTTTGTCATGCAGAGGTAACATACGAATGACAAACCATATTGGTTTGTCATGCAGAGGTAACATTCAAATGACAAACCATATTGGTTTGTCATGCAGAGCTAACATTCAAATGACAAACCATAGTGGTTTGTCATGCAGAGGTAACATACAAATGACAAACCATATTAGTGCATGGTTTATCATTCGTATTTTAAATATTTGCTCTGCACTATCGCGTTTTGACACATGTTGGCGCATGGTTTGTCATTCGCGTGCCTCTTTACGCGTGTGCTATCAGATGTGGTATACCTGTTTTATATTCAGTATAATACATTTTATCCGAAAGTGAGTAAGCCATAGTATTTGCAATTTGATTATTATATTAGCGTTAAAATATAACTCATACTACGGTTGATACTTACATTGAAGTGACCATCCTAATCCTCAGGACTGGCAGCACAACTGTGATCGGCTTCACGAAGGCTTGCTTCATATGTAGTTCGTTACAGATGTCCATAGGCATCGGCGACAACTTACCAACTTACCACCAGAACATGGACTACATGCTCGTTTACTACTTCAATCTTATTAAAATACTATCTATTTGTATACCTTCTTACGCAAGAGTTACAAGATCAAAACAATATTTGTATACGTATGTACACACAAGAATAAGTGAGTACAAATGTAATCAGATAGTGTATAATAACTCGTCATACATTGAAAGTTAATTTCCGAAGTCACCGATCTTCTAACAAGACACAACGATAATGACTTTAACAAATTCGTTAAGAAGCCATTCATTTTCGTTGATTGGCACTTGATGTCACGATACTTCAAAGCGTCAGACTCATAGCTACTGGCAAAATTGCTGCTTAGGCCAATTACGTTTTTGTTCGAGCTTTTTTGTGGACAAATAACTGTTCAAGGTATGGCGCCCACTGACATCGATGACTGGTGGAAATATCATAATACAGTAGACATTGAATTTCTATGTGCTACTTAATGCTTGTTTAACACGTCCTAATCAGTTTTGATTATAGGAGTTGATGAAGCTATTGTGTTACCATGCGTTAATTGGTCATCACTATTTTTATATTCTACTGTACTGCACGTGTCTTTCCTCAATATGAGATTTACTACTTCGTTCTACAATATGGGATTCGAATTGTATTTCTGGTTAGTTGCAGATGCATTGCTACCTCTAAGGACTACATTGGAATACCTTGCCTGTTTCTTCCATCATTTTTCAAGCTAGAACCCAAGTATACTTAACGCTGCTGTTATTAGGTAGCAGGAGATATAGTAATTGTGGCTCAGAAGTCGACCCACGTAGTATCCTATGAACGGAATCCTCGTCTTTGATAGATGTAGCAAGGAAGATGATTTTTTTCGAGGTACTTTTCAGAAGTAACAACGCATTAGATCCATCTTAGATCTCTTGTTACAACAAAGTTGGGTACAGTCTATTTAGTACTTCTATTAGAAAAAAAGTGGACATGTTATACTTGGGAAAAAGTAACATAAGTACAGGGAAGTAAAAGTAACCACGCCACCATGAATCATCGACAATCTTGTCAACTATCGGGAGTGCAAGGATTTAAGGCATCGGTCGCTCATTTGCACGAATCGCTCGTAAATTCTCGTTTGCGACGCCTTTGACACTTTTATGATAGTGTCGGTGTGAGCAGCCTAACTACGGTACGCACTGTTGACTCGTCAATGTTTGTTCTCTATTCTCTTTCCATTCATTCTTAGTTATGATGCTGCGTAAGTGGCAAATTTTCTAGTGGATGTACGCCGTCAAACCATTACTGTCCCACTTCTGGGTATGGGTCTCATCTAATGTTGAGAGTAATTTAGTGCATTAGCAAGCCAGGACTTCGCATATCGTTGACATTTTTTTAAAGAACTCTCAGACATATAAGTTTCATTACGACGTTTTCCTGCACTGTTAAAAGTAAATATTCACTGGAGTTGTTTTGTCAATATTTTTTGTAATCAAGGTAGAAAATATTAAAGTAAGTCAATTTGATATTTATGCTAAATAAAACTAGCAACAAAATTTTTATTCAACCAACGAGCAACTCCACCACCTATAATGAATATTCGATAAAACGTGACCTAAAATTCATTTAATATATAATCAGATTAATCGGCCAATTCCTGTTAATTGTTTGTTGTTCGATAGTTTATCGAATAATGCATAAATAATGTATGTCAGCTGCTCGATTGATTGCATTTAAAATTTTATGCATCGGTTGCCTTAAACATAATAATAGGTATAATATGTTATTCCGCGCTCACACGCAACGCTAATTCAATAAATCCCCATTCGACACTTCCACCCCAATATCCTGTTAAGTAAATAAAACATGACCGCATTTTAAAATGTTTGTTAAAATAGGGTCAATGCATAAGCCTGTAGATACGTAATTCTATATTATAAACTTTAGAATTACTGTTAAAAACAATATTTAGAATTGAGAAGATTGCTCTTACCCAATATCTTTGTATTTTTTAAAATAGGTTTCATCAGATTTACAAAATCATTGAAATCTTCAAACAAATATCATTTGATTCAGTTGGCCGCTTGTGATTTAAAATGCATAATGGGTGTTGTATCATGTATAAATAAAATAGGAGTATATACGTCACATATTGCGAACGGCTTTTTATTTTCGCATACAGATAAGAAATAAAGCAGCTTTTATTCGACTACATTTTAGAACAGAGCAACTACTAACGTTGCGCTGTATTTCGCATATTCGTATCTAATCTCGCAAACAATATTCCCTTTGTATGGAGATACAAACTCATCTCGTGCCCAAATCTCAAGAGCACATACCGACGCGAAGACGCTTTACAGATTCACTTTGATGCTGAAGCCCTTTCGAAAATTACCTGCTGTTCTCATTTCTCAATCTCAATCCGTTAGGTTAGTCAGCAGTGATTTGGGTCTAAAGACGCTAGGCAAACCCTTGTTAATTTAATTTAAACATGTCATCTGTCTGCCAAACGGACATGAGATCTAATTATAGCTACATGTATGTAAGTTAAGTGTGTATCAGTGTAACATATTATATCAAAGGATAAAGTTATCAGTTACTCCATAAAATACAAATTTATTTGACTACAACCTCTAATAGGGCTAACCCATAAGAGCTACGATTTGTATGATTTTTATGTCTTTCTTAAAATAATAGGCTTGACGGCTGTATTTTAGTTTAATTTAACTTTACTACTTAAGTGAGTATCTATTTTAATGACACAAAAATATGTGTGATTTATCAATTTGTAATGTCACGAAAATATTTGCTATAATTGCAAGATATTTAATACAAGCAAAACTTTAAATGTCAAAGCAATTATTAAAATATCTGAGATATTGTAACGTGGAATGCTAGCTTAAGTATACAATTTTAATCAATACAAATGAAAAATATGCCTTTCGATTTTTCTTCTGATCGCTTATTCAATTTATCTGATGACTGATCCTAATCAATTATAGTTTTTTTACGTTTTGCTTAACATGCCGCTTGATTGAAATTGAAAAGGAGCTTTTTGCGTCCATTTGCTACGTCGTACCAACCGCAGTAGTCTATAATTACGCATGTTAGTACACCGACTTTAATCGATAAGAGAGCAAAAACAATGAGCTTTGAGTTGAAATTTGCATGTTTAATTTCTAGTGTACGCTACCATTAAGAATAAGGCCGGTCTATCTATAATTGTAGGCCTTAAAACCAACATTGGAAATTGAATTTCAGTGGAGACGTGGTAATTGAGGGCCAGTCGCGCTGCCTGACGCAAATTGAGCCGGAATGCACCTGTCCGGCGCAAATGCTTAAAAAGCAGGTAAAATTAATTAAGGGAATTAAAGATTATTAAAATAAAATCAACATACTTTTTAACTAAAATTTTATATTTCAATCGTTACTATGTTTTATTCTTGTGTGATTCTCTCTTTACTGGCGCATATGAAGTTAATTTGGTTCTATCTACCACTTAAGATTATTATCGTAAACTGCAAATACTACCAACACAATATCAGATAATTCGCAGTCCCTTTTTAATAAGTTATTCTTAACCGCAGATTTTTACAACTTTAACCGACATAGTAAATTGAATTTTTCAGAGCGGAGACACAGTAATTGCGACTCACCGGTTCCTTACAAATTGAGCTGGATTACACCTGTCTACAATAAGTACATATTAACAAAAATAAATAATGAAGCAATTTAATAATTAAGCTATTACACGTTGGCGACCGTCTTGGTGCAGCAGTTCATATAATACTTTAACATGCAATTGGTTCCGGGTTTACTATTTGGCTATGCAGACATGTAATGATGAATGTAAGTATGAATTCTGGCCTGAAGAATTACACAATCAAATACAGAAAAGAAGGAAAGACAAGAATATCCAAATAACTAAATATAATAATAACTTTAAAGGTGGTAGAACCCTTTGTAGTTCCACTCCGGCGGCACCACCGCCACACTTATTTCTGCCTAATAACGGCAGTGTTAAGCGCTGCTGTGTTCTGGTTTGAAG
>DWRA01000978.1:0-19554 GCA_018250295.1 Spathilepia clonius | reverse complement strand
AAAAAAAAAGTAAAAATTTTGGGTTGTATGTATTTAATGCCACATTACAAAAAAAATAAAAACGAAAATTTTCGTCAAATTATTTAAAAAAAATTAAGGGTGAACAACTTCATCACTTCACTTCATCACTTAGGGGTACGAAAAATAGACGTTGGCTTTCTCAGACCTACTGAATACGCATATAAAATTTGTTAAAAATCGGCAAAGCCGTTTCGGAGGAATACTGTAACTAACATTGTGACATGGAAATTTTATATATAAGATTATTGCGGAATTGTTACATTTTGTTATGAAACGGATACTCACGATACGGTTTTGATTTCTTAATTGCTGATATTCCGGCCCGGTTGCATGGATCATTGTCACGACGAAACTGATTAATGTTTGTTTGACCATCCTCGAAAATAATTTAACTATTAGTTTAACCCATCTCTCCTGGCATAACGCGGAGGATTTTCAATCTTACTCAGTATAACCGCAACCTTACTTAAACGTTATGATAAGAAGCAATTGCATCTCCAGTTAGGCGTGTACCGCATTACCAGTGCATTATGTAACAATATCATAAACGATTCTTCCAGTGAATCCAATCGCGTGGACTACTACAAATTATACTTACTAATGTTATCTTTCTTCTCCATTACACGGCTGACGACAGTTGTAATATGACCAAATATTACAACTGCTGAGAAAAGCGTTAGCATTAGTCTTACATCAGGAACTAAATTTGTTTTTGGTAATACTGTAATCAAATTTACGCTTAGCGCGGTAACATTTGGCCAGATACTATAATTCTGTTATAATCTAATTGTTCCGTAGCGCATAAGCGCACGCACAATTTTAATGTACCAGTTAACACAATTTTTAAAATTCGTTTATTTTTTTGTAATTACGTGAGGACTTGCGTGGCGGTGAAGTCACCATACCTGTGATACGCAGTGGGTTTCGGGTTTGATCCCTGGTCGGACATGTATTTAAATGTTGTCAGATTTCTGTTGCGGTTTGGGTGTTTATTTATTTATTTATTCTTTATTGTAAACCCAGAGGTTACAAAGGGCGAACTTAATGCCTATTGGCATTTGAGTCAACCCTTGGTTATGATGAAAAGTTGCGGTGGGTTTTACTTTACTATTATTTTGATATGACAAAAGAAAAAATAAACTGTTATTAAAATATAAACTATAATGCATACATTAATATCTACATATATAATACATATTATTTTATATACATACATACAATATATACTACATATATATGTGTTCATCTATTTACCTATGGGGCTATTAGTATTTGTACGCGTTTTATACATAGACATTATACACTCCATACGTTTATATTCTCAACCAGTTAAATGCCATCCTAAACCAATATATATGGGTGACATTTATACATAGTTGATCGTCTAACATTAGAGCACATCTGTGCCTGATTGCCTGCAATGATTTGCGGCGTTTCTAATACAATCTATCTTATCGATTATATAATGTTCAATAATCAATCTTCGTTTAAGACGTCTCAATTGGAACGATTAAACAACGACAGATGTTATGTTTGATTTATTCTGTGTTTCATAGATTCTTGAAGCAATATCATTGTACATTTGTTATACCTCTTTTAGCACAATACGAATTATGAAATACTTTTATTGAAATGTAATTATTTGATTATTGACAAATCTAAGTTATAGAAATCCGATGCATTCAATACTTTTACTGATAAAGCAAATACCTGTATAATTCCTTTTTAATTTCTAATTGGGACAAAATTATATCGCAAAAGTTTGATGGTGATACACAAAAGAATACCGTACTTTAAATTGTTGCACAAACGTTTGTTTCAAATATTGGCTGATCGTGTTCCAGGAACGCCGCGCGCTCGCGAGCCCCGACGGCGACAAGGACCTGGACCCTCTGCTGGTGTCCCTCCTGCAGGAAGGCTCCGACATGATGGCCGACTTGAGACACATCAACCTCAAACCACAACACTGCTACCGCAGTCCCGAACCTATCAACTTATATCACAAAGTTGGACATGGTATGTTGGGTTCAAATTGTACTTTTAGATTATTTTCTGAGAGAAGCAACAAATGAGAAATATAGTGTATCAGTGTGTTAATATATAAGTATTCCTTGTCGGACTAGTAACACATCAAACTTGTGTTGGTTGTTTTATAACTTTAAACTACATTTTTATAGAGACTTAAATAGTTAATAGTGAAATTGATAACAATAAATTAGTTTTTACTTAAAATTATTATACGCAGAAATGTAGTAACAATTATTTCTTTTGTTCCAGGAACACTTGATATGTACGTACTGAATCCGTCCAAGGACTCGAAATACGTTCGCGAATTCCTCAAGAAGTGGCACAACACAGAACAGAAGTTGTTCGAAGGCGCCGGCGTGTCAGGGCAGTTCAACTTCCCAATCCCCAATCTTGTGTCGATCTGCGCGCTGTTAGTGTGGCGGCCTGCAAATCTAGATGACACCATCACAAGAATAATGTTCCCCGGATCTACACCTCAACACAAAATTTTCGAAGGTCTCGAAAAATTGAAGCATTTAGAGTTTCTCCAACATCCTACTTGCACTGGAAGACAGATGGTCCCGCCAGTACCAGCAATTACTGCTACGGCTACCACTGTTACTACAACAAAAACTACCAGCAAAGTTTCTTCAAAAGCCAGTAAGGAAAGAAGTATTATCACAGAAAAGACGAAAGAAGAAAAGATTACGCAACCTGAACCCATGCCTACCAAAATATCAGCCATCAAAGATGAGCCTGATTCTAAGAACATCATTGATAATAAACTTCTCAATGAACTTGTCAATGGTGAAGACAAAAAAATTGAAACAGTTTTGCAAGAAGCTATAACTGGTAGAATTGAAACAAAACTAGACGACAAGTTTGCCCATTATGAGAGCACAGTAATCGATGGCTTACCTAAAAAGAAAGAACCTAAGAAGAGAGATACAACCGTGGAAAAGAAGTCAAAACGTGCAGAAAAGACTGAAGATACAAAAGACTCCATTATCAAATCAGAAATAAGAAAAACTGAAACTGATATTAAACCCAAAGTAGACACCAAAAAGAAGACTGAAACTAAAACCAAACCCGATACAATGACAACATCAACATCAAAAACTAAAATAAGCCATCGGGTTGCACAAAAATCTGTGGAAAAGAAAATGACAGCAAGTATGCTGGAAAAGAAAATTCTAACAGATGACAAAAAATCACCTCCTGCCACACCCAAAAAGACTCAAGAGGCCAAAACTACCCCTAGTGTTCCTGCCGTTAAAGAAAAGATTAAACTAAAAACTAGGAAAGCTAGTCCCGGAAGTACACCCGCTAAGAGTGTTAAAGAGGCCAGTAATCGCAGAGTAGTTGAATCGAAATACAAACAAGTGTCGCCCAAACGTGACTTAGGTCAGAAAGTTCCAGATAAAAAGGAACCTAAAGCCAAACGAGAACCTATTTCTCGGAGACCCCGTCCGCTCGCATCCCCCGTAAAGGGATTAAAGGCTATGAAGAGTCCTACCAAAGCTGCAAAATCCATGAAAGTTGATACCAAACTTAAAGGATTGCAGAGAGTCAACTATGAAGACATTTTGAAAGAAGCTAAGAAATCAGATGAAGATACATCAAAATCGATAGACGACATTAAGCAACAAGAACTAGACGAAAGGGAAGAACAAGAGATTGTGAGAGAAATTGAAGCTGTTTTCAATAGAGACAGCGAACCCGAAGAAAAACAAGAATACGTAGGACGTTCAGATATTGAAAAAATAACTTGCTTATTAGATGACACCAAAACCGAGACCATTGGTGACGGTGAATTTGAAGAAGAGTACTTAATTATAGAGAAAGAAGAAGTTGAACAATATACAGAGGACTCTATACCTGATCGTGATATTCATGAAAAAGAAGATGAATTACAGAAACATATTAAGGATACAAAGGAATCAGAAAAGAAAAAGGAAGATATCAAAATAACTCAAGTAGCTGCAGAAGAAGTCGAGGAACCTAAACCTATTATTGAACCTGAAACTAAAGATGTCGAATCAAAGGAACATTCGGTAAGCGTTGAGGAGAAGCAAGATATTAGTAGCGAAAAGAAAACATCTGACAGTAAAAGTGCTGTTGTTAAACCTAAGGATTCATTTGAACTAAATATCGTTCAAGAATCTCAACCGGACGAAAAAATATCTACAACAGTCGAATCTGGTGCCACCACTGCGCCAACATTACCTGAAGATGAACGTATTACGTTAGATGACATTAAAGAAGACCAGCAGGTAGAAGAAAAACACATTAAAGAAGAGACGAAAGAAGTTGTTCCTCCACAAACACTTATAGATACACAAAAACCACCATCAGCAGAAAGGAGTCCTAAGCTTGAAAGTCAACCTGCTCCTGTTCGGGAAATCGTTAAAACACCCGATGAAGTTGCTGATCTTCCTCTGCACGAGGAAGTTGATTACAGAACATATGAAGAAAAGAAGACACCCGTCGAAGAAGACATTTTCAAACGAAAACCTGATGTTGGTTTCGTCCATGAAATCAAGGTTCCTAAGGACCTACCACTCAAAGAGGACGCAATGACCTACAAAGGCTTGAAGCCTATTCAAGATGACGTTGTTGTTAAGACTGTGGAACGTCCATCGCACGCCGAGTTAGTAACTGTGACTCCTGGCTCCGCTCCAGAGTCTCCAATGTATCCCGATCAAATGAAAACCTCCATTTTACCGGGAAAAGAATTGGAACCTGTCAAAGAATATGACGACGGTGAATATCCTTATGGACAATACACGGAAAAGTTACGAGAAACTCACATTACGACAGTTGATTCGCCCGTCGAGGACGATATCATTATTGTAAAAGATGACGATATCATTATTGTTGAAGAAGTCCATATGCCCGACAAAATACCATCTATTCCAGAAGACGTGGAAAAGGAAATAGAAGAAGCACAAAAACTCGAACAATTAGAAAAACCACCATTGAGTCCTAAAGACGTCGAAAAAATCGTAGCTGACGTGGCCGAAGTGCTTAAATCTGATAAGAGTTTAGAAGAAATTATGGCTATCAAGTCGCCTGTATGTTCAAAATCACCAGACGCACTATTTGCAACTACGACAGAATCGGTTGAAGAAACTCCAATCTTGGGAATATCTACTGAAAAAGATATCCCCCACGAAAAACGAAAAGAAGAGGAAGAAAAGAAAGGAGTACAAGAAGATAAACCTACAGAAGAAGAAATTAAAGATAAAAAGTTAGAAGTAAAACCTGTACCAGATGTAACTGAAAAACCTATTAAAGAAGCATCACCAGTACGGTCCATTACATCAGAAGATATTAGCGACGTGTCGGACAAGACTGTCTTAAGTGAGAGCAAACGAGTGAAACGAGATGTAAAAGATGTAAAAAAAGATACTGACGAAACAGACTTTAGTATCCAAAAAGATATCAAAGATTTACACATTCCTATAGAAGACATTCCTGAAAAACGATTAAGTGTGACATTGGAAGCCGCAAAAACATTAGAAAAACTAGAAGAAAAAATTGCGGATCTTAAGAAAAAAGAAGTTGCACAGAAACTTCCGCAAGAGAAACCACAGTTAGAAGTTGATCAACAAGATCAAGTTCCAAAAGTAAGTGAAAAAGAAGTTATAGAAGATTTATCTCCAGAACCAAAAGTCATTGCCATCGATGAGAAGGCAACGGAATCTGCTGCTGTTCTCGAAGAAGTTCTTAAAAAAGAACTTTTAGAAGAGAAAGTACCACAGATTCCAGAGAAGGTCAGTGATAAGGAAGAAATAAAAACAAAAGAAGAAAAAGATATCGAAAAAGTTGACGAAAAGAAAACTACACCCGATGATTCCGCAATAAAGGACATACCCAGCCCTGACTTAGTACACGATGTAACTGCCGAAATCGAAAGCGTAGTAACATCTGAACTTGACAAACCCCAAGCATTGACTGATATCATTTCTGACAAACTTGATGAAAAGCAAGTAGTTTTAGAAAAGGGTATCAAAATTCCTAAAAAAGATGATATTAAATTGAAGGAAATCGATGGCGAAGGCAAAAAAGTCGTTGAAAAACGAAAAAGCGTAACAGAAATGTTAACTGGAGAAATTAATGGAAAATTAGAAGAAAGCAAATCTGTATTCAGTTCCTTCTTTGGTAAGGTTGATGAAAAATTAGGTGCTGCCAAAGAATTATTTTCATTTAAGAAGGACAAAGTTGTTTCTGACTCTAAACGAAGTCCCGAACAAAAACGTACTCCATCACCGAAAGAAAAGACCGCCGAATTTCTTAAAGAGGAAATCAAGGCAACAGAACCTGTAGACACTTCACGTAAGCCAAGTCTAAAAGATGGAGTAGAAAGAAAAGAATCTCCTGAGGAAGTAAGTAAATTACCAACAGAGGAACCGGTTAGTCCTACAGAAGAAAAGGACAAAATTTCCGAAGTAAAACTTGAAAAGAAACTACCCAGTCCTAAAGAAGAACAAAGGTATACTATCGCTGAAATTGAGAGAATACTCACTGGTTACAAAATATATGGCGAACCAGTAGAAAGTATTACAAAGATAACCAAAGAAGTAATTGAATTCAGTATCGTCATAATCCGTACTATCGTGACAAGGACTATCAAAACTAAATATGCCAATAACAAGGGTATTCCTAAGAAACTAAAAACGGTTACAATAATAACGATAACCGATGTCTATCCGGATGGTACCTCTCGTGTCAACGATGATGGTAGCACCACATTATCCGATATCGACGAAGCCACTGAACTTGGTTATACCATCATAGAAAGATCAGCCGTTTGCAAAGTAGACAGACACAAAAAGACTGTAATCATACACGGTAAAAGTATAGTGCAGTACATCACCATTAAAATAACTAAACAAATAATAACTACCACCGACAGATCTAGTAGAAAGCTTAAGATTATCACTGAAACTGTAACAGAATCGATTCAGCCCGATGGAACGTCTGAAGTAACCTCCGATACTGATGTTGACTTATCAGAGGTCACAACCAAAGACGAAGAAGAGATCATTGAGCATGAAGAAGCAAGAATAGAGGAAGAAACATTTGTGAAAAAAGATACAAAGCTTGCACTAAAAGAACCTACAAAGAAAGAAGCAGTAGATGATAAAGAAGAGCTTAAAGCACCTACACCTAAAAAGCCAGTAGAGAAGGAACCAACCCCTGAAACAGGAGAGGTAAAGGCGCCCACGTCTGAAAAGTCAGCTGAGAAGGAAATAAGCCCGAAAAAGGAGGAGTTCAAGGAACCGACACCTGAAAAGGAAGAATTAAAGGAACCTACTAGTACAAAACCTTTAGAAAAGGAACCACTTCCTGAAAAACCTGCAGAGACTGAACCTACTCCTGAAAATGAGGAACTTAAGGCTATCACGCCTGAGAAACCATTAGATAAAGAACCTACCCCTGAAAAAGAGGAATTGAAAGCTCTTTCTTCTGAAAAACCATTGGAGAAAGAACCTACTCCTGAAAAGGAAGCACTAAAGGCTCTCACGCCTGAGAAACCATTGGAGAAAGAACCTACTCCCGAAAAGGAAGCACTAAAGGCTCTCACGCCTGAGAAACCATTGGAGAAAGAACCTACTCCTGAGAAAGAGGAATTAAAAGCTCCTACTCCTGAAAAACCATTAGAGAAGGAACTTACTCCTGAAAAGGAAGCACTAAAGGCTCTCACGCCTGAGAAACCATTGGAGAAAGAATCTACTCCTGAAAAAGATGAAGTGAAAGCACCTGTTCTTGAAAGACCAACAGAAAAGGAACCCCCTACTGAAGAAGATGAACTTGAGGCATCTGCTCCGGAAAAGCCAGTGGGGCAGGAAATATCTCCTGAAAAGGAGGAAATGAAGGAACCTACACCTGAAGAGGCAGCAGAGAAGGAAATAACTGCAGAGGCAAGTGAAGTCCAGGAAGATATACCAAAACAGCCTATGGCGAAGGAACCTACAACTGCTGAAGAGGACGAAACCAAAGAACTCATTGCGGAAAAGCCACTGGAGGAAGAAACAACTCCTGAGGAGGACGTACTAAAGTCACCTACGCCGGAAAAGCTAACAGAGAAGGAACCAACTTCTGAGATGCCGGCGGAGAAAAAAATAACTCCTGAGAAGGAGGAATTAAAAGTGCCTACTCCTGAGAAGCCATCAGAGAAGATACCTACTCCTGAGAAAGAGGAACTAAAATCACCTACTTCTGAAAAGCAAACGGAGAAGGAACCAATTCCTGACAAGCCGGCGGAGAAAGAAATAACACCTGAGAAGGAGGAATTAAAGGCACCAACACCTGAAAAACCAACGGAGAGGGAACCAACTCCTGAAAAGGAGGAATTAAAAGCACCTACGCCTGAGAAACCAACGGAGAAAATACCTACTCCTGAAAAGCCAACGGAGAAGGAACCAACTCCTGAGATGTCGGCGGAGAAAGAAATAACTCCTGAGAAGGAGGAATTAAAGGCTCCTACACTTGAGAAACCAACGGAGAACGAACCAACTCCTGAGAAGCCAACAGAAAAAGAAATAACTCCTGAGAAGGAGGAATTAAAAGCACCTACGCCTGAGAAACCAACGGAGAAGATACCTACTCCTGAAAAGCCAACGGAGAAGGAACCAACTCCTGAGAAGCCGGCGGAGAAAGAAATAACTCTTGAGAAGGAGGAATTAAAGGTTCCTACACCTGAGAAACCAACTGAAAAGGAACCAACTCCTGAAAAGCCAGCGGAGAAGGAACCATCACCAGAAAAGCCAACGGAGAAGGAACCATCTCCCGAGAAGGAAGAAGTTAAGGCTCCCACCCCCGACAAACCAACTGAAAAGGAACCATCTCCTGAAAAGGAAGAAGTAAAAGCTCCTACAATTGAGAAATCAACTGAAAAGGAACCAACTCCTGAGAAGGAAGAAGTAAAGGCTCCTACACCTGAGAAACCAACTGAAAAGGAACCAACTCCTGAAAAGACAAAGGAGAAGGAACCAACTCCTGAGAAGGAAGAAGTAAAGGCTCTTACTCCTGAGAAACTAACTGAAACGGAACCATCTCCTGAACAGCCCGCGGAGAAGGAACCATCTCCTGAGAAGGAAGAAGTAAAGGCTCCTACAATAGGAAAACCAACTGAAAAGGAACCAACTCCTGAGAAGCCAGCGGAGAAGGAACCATCTCCTGAGAAGGAAGAAGTAAAGGCTCCTACAATTGAGAAACCAACTGAAAAGGAACCAACTCCTGAGAAGGAAGAAGTAAAGGCTCCTACAATTGAGAAACCAACTGAAAAGGAACCAACTCCTGAGAAGCCAGCGGCGAAGGAACCAACTCCTGAGAAGGATAAAGTAAAGGGCCCTACTCCTGAGAAACCAACTGAAAAGGAACCAACTCCTGAAAAGCCAGGGGTGAAGGAACCATCTCCTGAGAAGGAAGAAGTAAAGGCTCCTTCTCTTGAGAAACCAACTGAAAAGGAACCAACTCCTGAAAAGCCAACGGAGAAAGAACCGACTCTTGAGAAGCCAACGGAGAAGGAACCAACTCCTGAGAAGGAAGAAGCAAAGGCTGCCACACCTGCAAAGCCATCTGAAAAAGAACCAAGCCCTGAAAAGGAGGCATTAGAAGCTCTTATATCCGAGAAGCCAGCGGAGAAGGAACCATCTCCTCAGAAGGAAGAAGTAAAGGCACCTACACCTGAGAAGCCAACTGAAAAGGAACCAACTCCTGAAAAGCCACTAGAGAAGGAATTATCTCCTGAGAAGGAAGAAGTAATAGTTCCGAGCCTTGACGTAACTAGAAAACCTGATATAGTAGAACGACCTGATAAACCCAAAGACCTAGATGTAGAACCCCTTGAGCTTGGTGATTATACAATTGAAAAATCTGTTGTTTTTAAAGTTGATAGACAAGAAAAGACAATTGTCATAAGCGGTATGAGAATTGTTCAATACATTACAATCAAAACTATTAAACAAATCTTAACCTCAGGAGATAAATCTAAGAAACTGAAGACTATAACTGAAACAGTAACGGAATCTGTCAGTCCTGACGGGACGTCTGAGTTCGTCACTGATACGAATGTGTCCTTATCAGATGCAACTCTTGTAGATATAAAGAATGTAATGGATCATGAAGAAGAAGAGGAAGAGAAGGGAGCTGCAGAAACTAAAGGAGAAAAATTGCCACAAAAAGAAGAAACTGCCATCTCTGAAAAAGCAGTTGATAAGGTACTACCTCTAGAGAAAGTAAAGGCTCCTACTCCCGAAAAACTGACTGCGGAAAAACTAATTCCTGAAAAGCCGGCGGAGCAAGAACGAACGCCTGAGAAGAAAGAAGCTAAGGCTCCTACACCTGAAAAACCAGTTGAGAAAGAACCAACCCCTGAAGAGGAAGAAGCGAAGGTTCCAACAACTGAAACACCAGCAGAAAAGGTACCAAGCCCTGAAAAGGAGGAACTTAAGGCTTCTACACCCGAAAAACCTTCTGAGAAAGAACCAACCCCTGAAAAGGAAGACGCAAAGATTCCTACATTTGAAAAACCGGCAGGAATGGTGCCAAGCCCTGAAAAGGAGGAACTTAAGGCTCCTACACCCGAAAAACCTTCTGAAAAAGAACCAACCCCTGAAAAGGAAGAAGAGAAGGTTTCTTCACTTGAAAAACCAGTAGAAACGAAGAAGGAAGAAGCAAAAGTTCCTACGTCAGAAAAACCAGGGGAGAAGGTACCAAGCCCTGAAGAAGAAGAGCTTAAGGTTTTTACTCCCGAAGAGCCTGCAGAGAAAGAACTAACGCCTGAGAAGGTAGAAATTAAGGTCCCTAAACCTGAAAAACCTGCAGAGAAAGAACCAACTCCTAAGACAGAAGTGAAGGCTCCAACACCAGAAAAGCCTGCAGAAAAAGAACCAACTTCTGAGGAAGAAGTAAAGGCTCCTATACCCGAAAAGCCTGCAGAAAAAGAACCAACTCCCGAGAAAGAAGTAAGGGCCCCGACACCTGAAAAGCCTGCAGAAAAAGAACCAACTTTTGAGAAAGAAGTAAAGGCTCTCACACCAGAAAAGCCTGCAGAAAAAGAACCAACTCCTGAGAAAGAAGTAAAGGCTTTTACACCTGAAAAGACTGCAGAGAAAGAAGTAACGCCTGATAAAGAAGAAACAAAGGCTCCTACACCCGAAAAGCCTGCAGAGAAAGAACTAACGCCTGAGAAGGAAGAAATAAAGGCTCTCACACCAGAAAAGCCTGCAGAAAAAGAACCAACTCCTGAGAAAGAAGTAAAGGCTCCTACACCCGAAAAGCCTGCAGAGAAAGAACCAACTCCTGAAAAAGAAGTAAAGGCTCCTACACCCGAAAAGCCTGCAGAGAAAGAACTAACGCCTGAGAAGGAAGAAATAAAGGCTCCCACACCTGAAAAGCCTGCAGAGAAAGAACCAACTCCTGAGAAAGAAGTAAAGACCCCAATACCAGAAAAGCCTATAAAGAAAGAACCATCTCTCGAAAAAGAAGTAAAGGTTCCCACACCTGAAAAACCTGCGGAGAAAGAACCAACTCCCGAGAAAGAAGTAAAGGAAGCTCCGGAGATAGAAGAAGTAAAAGCTCCTTCACCTGAAAAGCCAGGTGAAAAAGAACCGATTACCGAACCTACTCTTGATAAGACAACAATACAAGAAGAGAAGGTACCTAGTCCATTATTAGAAGAAGAAATTATACCCGTTCAAGTTAAATTAGACGAAACACTACCTACTCTCGATATAATTGATAAAGTGGCTCCCGTTTCTGAGAAGCCAGGCGAAATATCCCCTGCCGAGGATCACAGGTTATCACTTGAAGAGGAATTTAAGTTTGTTTCCGAAAGAGTTGATGAGGTTCAAGAAAAGGTTACGCTGGAGACAGAGCAACTAACGGTAAGTACTCAAAACTTTTTATTAAATATTAGTGTGTACGTTAAATTTTATTTCAAAATTTGTTTTTAAGTAAAAGAAAAGTAAGAAAATTCATAGCCAGGTTACGTTTTATTAAATCTAAGAGATTCGCTATTACTATACAAGTATTTAGATAATAATTGTATTAAATATGTTCTTGGTTATAGAAAATTGTATTTTTGTACTTTCGTGTTTGTCGATTCTGGGTAATTACAAAGCAAACTTAAGACTAATACTGAAAAATGGAAGCTATTTTTTAAACTTTATCATCTAAACAATATATTGGAGAAATTTAGTCTCATAGTGAAACTTTAAAAGTCATTCAGAAATCGTGTCAGAACTAAGTATCGAATTATAAATTTGTGTTATATTTATTCAAGTATTCGTAACGTATTCACACGTAATTGAGGTGTCAACGCAAATTTTATTTCAAAGTCAAAATAAGAGTTCTCATCGAATTAATCTTTTATTAACAAAATGAAAGTCGAATTTATGAAAGTTATTTAGTTTACTTCAGTTATTGTATCTATGTTGCAGTGATATTGTTTTGTAAATAAATATTCTGTTTCTATACTTACATTTACGAATATTTTTGATAAGCGATAGTTATTAACTAATATGCCAATGACAAATAAGTAAGGTCTCATAATATTAAAAGCTATTGCTTTTATGTTCATTTAAACCAAAGGATGAAGACGAAAAGTTTTGCGTACCGTTTTGGCTTCTATTATGAATCTTCTTGTAAAGCCTAACTAAATGTTTTCTTTACACATATATCTCAAATTTCTTTAAACACATTATTATAAAATTGAAAAAATTCCACGACATAATTGCGTATTTCCATAATATAATTATTGCAAAAAACATCAAATAAGGAAGCAATGAAAATAAAGATGTTATCTATCATATTAATATATACATGTAAAACTGTACATTCGTTACATATAAAGGTCATTTCCATAATTCACCCCAGAAATATCCTTTTTTTAAGGCTCTTAAATCGAAACCAGATACAATATTACCTTTTCTTGAGACAACAAAATTGTCTCCAACAGAAGATACAACACAAGTCGATAAGATATCGAGCCCTATCGTAATAGATGCTAAAGACGGAACTGCTAAAACTGAGGTTACTAAGACTCCAAGCCCAGTTGAAAAAGTTGTAAGAATACCAAGTCCAGTAGCCGAAGCAACTATGATATCAAGTACAGTTGTCGGGCCTGCTAAGACTCCATCTCCAGAAAAGGAAGTCTCTAAGAAACCCGATCTACTAACAAAACTTGCTAAGACACCAAGCCCAGTAACTGAAGTTACAAAGGGTTTATCTTCTGAAAAAGAAATCGAAAGAAAGAAAATTGCTAAGACGCCAAGCACGGTAGCCGAGCCCACTAAGGCTCCATCTCCACAAAAAGAAGTCGCGATAACACCTAGTCCGTTAACAGAAGTTGCAAAGACGCCAAGCCCTGTAGCTGAGCCTACTAAGGCTCCATCTCCACAAAAAGAAGTCGCGAAGACACCTAGTCCGTTACCAGAAGTTGCTAAAACGCCAAGCCCTGTAGCTGAGCCTACTAAGGCTCCGTCTCCACAAAAGGAATTCGAAAAGACACCTAGTCCGTTAGCAGAAGTTACTAAGACTCCAAGCCTTGTAGCTGAGCCTACTAAGGCTCCATCTCCACAAAAGGAAGTCGCGAAGACACCCAGCCTACTAGCAGAAGTTGCTAAGACACCAAGCCCTGTAAGCGAGGCTGCTAAGGCTCCATCTCCACAAAAGGAAGTTGCGAAGACACCTAGCCCGTTAGCAGAAGTTGCTAAGACGCCAAGCCCTGTAAGCGAGGCTGCTAAGGCTCCATCTCCACAAAAGGAAGTCGCGAAGACTCCTAGTCCGTTAGCAGAAGTTGCTAAGACGCCCAGCCCTGTGGATGAGCCTGCCAAGGCTCCATCTCCACAAAAGGAAGTCGCGAAGGCACCTAGTCCGTTAGTAGAAGTTGCTAAGACACCAAGCCCTGTAGCTGAGCCTACTAAGGCTCCATCTCCACAAAAAGAAGTCGCAAAGACACCTAGTCCATTAGCAGAAGTTGCTAAGACACCAAGCCCTGTAGCTGAGCCTACTAAGGCTCCGTCTCCACAAAAGGAAGTCGCGAAGGCACCTAGTCCGTTAGCAGAAGTTGCTAAGACACCAAGCCCTGTAGCTGAGCCTACTAAGGCTCCATCTCCACAAAGGGAAGTCGCGAAGACACCTAGTCCGTTAGCGGAAGTTGCTAAGACACCAAGCCCTGTAAGTGAGGCTGCAAAGGCTCCATCTCCACAAAGGGAAATCGCGAAGACACCCAGTCTATTAGCAGAAGTTGCTAAGACGCCAAGCCCTGTGGATGAGCCTACTAAGGCTCCATCTCCACAAAAGGAAGTCGCGAAGACACCTAGCCCGTTAGCAGAAGTTGCTAAGACGCCAAGTCCTGTAGCTGAGCCTACCAAGGCTCCATCTCTACAAAAGGAAGTCGCGAAGACACCTAGTCCGTTAGCAGAAGTTGCTAAGACACCAAGCCCTGTAAGCGAGGCTGTTAAGGCTCCATCTCCACAAAAGGAAGTCGCGAAGACACCCAGTCCTGAAAAGGATGTCGCTAAGACGCCTAGTCCGGTAGTAGAAGTTCCTAAGACACCAAGCCCAGTAGCGGAGGTCGTTAAAGCTGGTTCTCCAGAAAAGGAGGTCGTTAAGACACAAAGTCCGGTAACCGATGTTACTAAGGCTCCATCTCCAGTAAAGGAAGTCGCTAAGACACCCAGTCTGGAAAAAGAAGTCGCTAAGATACCAAGTCCCATAGTAGAAGTCCTTAAGATACCAAGCTCAGTAGCAGAGTTCGCTAAAACTGGATCTCCGGAAAAGGAAGTCGTTAAGACACCAATTTTAGAAAAAGAAGTCGCTAAAACACCTAGTCCGGTAGTAGAATTCCCTAAAACACCAAGCCCAGTGGCCGAGGTTGCTAAAGCTGAGTCTCCTGTAAAGGAAGTCGCTAAGACACCAAGCCCAGTAACCGAAATCGCTAAAGCTGGGTTTCCACTAAAGGAAATCGCTAAGACACTAAGCCCAGTAATCGATATTATTAAGGCTCCATCTCCAGTAAAAGAAGTCGCTAAGACACCCAGTCCGGAAAAAGAAGTCGCTAAGACACCTAGTCCAGTAATAGAAGCCCCTAAGACTCCAAGCCCAGCAACCGAGGCTGCTCGAACTCCATCTCCAGACAAAGAAATAGCTAAGACACACAGTCTTATATCAGAAATCACAAAGAGACATAGCCCAGTGGCTGCGGTTTCTGTGAGTGCATTTGTAGAAAAGGAAGTAACAAAAACACCCCCTCCAAGCCCAGTAGTAGATGTCAGTCAAATACCAAGTCTTACGCCACACGTCGCTAAATCACCAAGCCCGATAACAGAAGTCACTAAGACACCAAGCCCAGTGGCTGAGGTCGTCAAAGCCTCAACTGAACAGAGATTGAGCATGGAAGAATTTGTAAGCGACATTGTAAAGAAACCAGTATCGAAATTATCTTCAGCTGAATTTTTTGACGAAGTGACACTAGAAAGAGAAGAGCCAAAGGTATGTTATTTTGGAAACATCGGCTTGGTATTCACAGAAAATATTAAAGGATCGTAGTCTCAACTGCTATCGGATAAATTTCGTCGGCTTGTACACAGCGGCTATTATCGACACCTCAAATTAAAGCTTCTACTTTTTATCATCGAACCTTTTTTATATGCTACGGAAAAGAACCAAGGCCTATTTGCGCGTATTGCCTTACACACATTGGAAATCATTTCACAGGTCTATTATGCTTACTACGTTAGTGTGTTCTAATAGGGCTATAATTACGGTTATACAAATAGTGTGTAATATATACCATAATTTCGTGTTAGTCTATATGGAAGTTCTGGATAAAGTATTCTTAACTTAGGCAGAAATCAATTGGTAACCAACATTAATCACGGGAGTCAAATATTAACTACATTATTTGCAAAACTAGCGAAATCATAACCACTACACATTTATTATTTTCATCTAGCAGATAAGCTTGCGCTGTTTTGTAGTAGACCGAATCATTTCAATATTGTGCTCTGTAACCAAACTTCTATGAATAACATTATGTTGATCCGTTGCTAAGATTGTTATCGACGAATCACAAATCAGGGTTGCAGTATCTATCTCTTGCACTACATTAAAAGTATAATAGGTACTGTTAATATTCTTTGATTGAGCTTTTTTGCTTAACTTTATTACAAAAAACAAGCTGTGATAATTTCCATAGCCTAGCGTTATATTAGCATGAAATGCATAACATCATATTTGTAATGAAGTATTAATACTTTTGTTAAATTATAATATTGATTTCTGTCTAAGACGCCAACCTACAAGAACACACGCGCTATCAATCATACAATTTATATCATACTTAAGAAAACACGCATAGCTTTATGTAAATTAGAGCTCTAATCAAAACGACAATGAAATAATAATAAAGCGTAATATCGTTCAGCTTGACACTTAAACAATTTCATTGAACTTACTCGTATGGTTTAAACTGGTCAGTATTTAATAACGCAGTAGTAATTAAAGATTTTAAATTTTCTTGTCACAATTTACTTTAATTCTCTTATCTGCTTTAGATGCTTAAGGAAGATCTTCCTGAAAAACAAGACGAAAAAATACCGGCACCTGAAAAACCAGAAGAAAAAGGTTTAGCTACCGAAAAAGACAAAGAACAGTTACCATCTCTTGAAAAACCAAAAGACAAGCTACTTGTTTCTGAGACACCAGAAGAAAAGGTTTCAGTTCCTGAGAAAGACGAAGATAAGGTTGAAAAACTCGAAGGCAAAGTGCCTGTTCCTGACAAATTAGAAAAGGCAAAAATTCTTGAAGAACATGAAGATAAGGCACCTTCTCTTGATGACACATCAATTGTTTCTGAAAAACCAGAAGTTAAAATGGTAGCCGCAGAAAAGCCAATAGCGGAAGTTCCTGAGAAAGCGGAAGCAAAAGTACCAACTCCTGAAATAATTGAAGATAAGGTACCCTCATCCGACAAATCAGGAGACAAAGCACTTATTCCTGAAATACCAGAAAAAAAGGCACCATCTCTTGAGAAAGAACTTATTCCAGAAGAAATACCAGAAAAGGCCCCGTTGTATGAAAAGCCGTCAGACAAGATCCCAACTCCTGTAAAATTAGAGGAAGCAAGTCCTGAACAGGATGAAGATATGGTACCCTCTCTTGATAAACCAAGTGATGAAGTACCTACTATGGATACACAAAAAGAAGAAGCTCTGTCTCCTGAAAAGGACGAAGCCAAGAAACCGACCATTGAAAAGCCAGCAGAAGCGTTTGAGAAGCCAAGTAAATTGGAACAGGCGCAAGTGACAGCTCCAACCCCTGAAAAGCGTGAGGACAAGGTACCCGAAAAGTTAAGTGACAAAGAACACATTCCTGAGAAACCAAAAGAAAAGTTACCCTCTCCCGAGGAATCGAGAGATAAGGTAACTGCTCTGCAAAAGCCAGAAGAAAAGGCACTGTCTACCGATAAAGGAGATGAAGCCACATCCGCTGTGGAAGAAGAAGTACAGGTAAGTCGTAGTAATTTCTTTAAAATAATTTGACATTTTAACTCTAGTAATCTGAAAATGTACATAGCAAAATCTATCATCGAACTAACAGTATTTAGAAGGTTGAAGATTATTTTTTGGAATATGTAGAAACTAAGGGGTAAATTATTGTAGAATATGGCATAGTCGTAGTGTGGATTATGTGTATTTAAATCAAAAGTATAGGATAAATTAACCCTAACATAATAACTTCCAATTACTTAATGAATATATTTTTATATTATTCACCATTTTTAAATAATACTATTATTCAGATAAGACATATCCCGAAGCTAGATTGAAATTAAGTTAAATTAACTTAGTTCAAGTAATAATATTTTAGGTCTATGAACTTTCCAAAATACTTTTAATTCGAGTATGCCTTATTCTACGTTCAAATACAGTTGTATTTTATTCACTCATTTAGTTTATTAATAAAGATAAGATGTTGATATGGTAGTCAGTCATATTTTAATTTTTTAAATGACTTGATTACTTTATCTACTGTGGGTTGGGTGCCGATAATCATTTAGCAATTTAGTGTAATAAGCACAGATCAGACATTTTGGCCACTTTATTAAATATAAATAACACACATACACTACATAATGCAATACACAAAAATATGGTTAAATACCGAAATTTTTAACAAATACTTTTTTTACGCTTTAGAAGATCATTAACTTCAACAGCTTAGAAATAGATTAGATTATGGGATGCAAAATAGCCCGGAGAATAGCTTCGCTTTGTGCTTCGGATTTTTACAATTTTCTAGAAACAAACGCTGATTTAACCAATCTGTACTTTAAAAATAAATTATATTCTTTAATGAATTTCAATCCACTCAAACAACTTAAAACAAAGTGCAAGGACAAAAAAACCAGCTTAGTCAGCAAGTTACTTAACTATAATTTTTCATATGTTTAAAAAGTGAAACAATGTCACAATTGGTTGATATCAGCGTGTATGCGTCGCTACGATAGGTTTAACTTCAAGTTTTAGGAATTTTATAATAATATTTAATACTTAAAACGTTTAAGGCCAACATTAAATTACTAACTAATTTAAAGTTGGTTTCCATTTGTTGGTCAAGTTATAAATTTTTGAAGTATTATTTTAAAAAACTAATAAAAAATCGAAAAAAAAACTGTTACAAAGGGTCGTAATTAAAAAGCATTTTTAACACCACTAAATATAATATTCATCTTATAAAATAAAGTATAGATCAACAAATGTTCTTATCACTGCTTTGAATAAAATATGGCGCTTATATTATCGTTGGCGTTCATCACACCGCAGAAAATCAAGTAATTCACAAAACGGGACTTGGTAACACCGACAAAACAAAAACATAAATTGCTTTCCTGTTTTCTTCAAAGGCAATTATTATGGAAGAACGAAAAGAAATAGAAAAGGCTCATTCAACAGAAAAGGAAGACGCCAAGACCACTTCTCCGGAAATGGAAAAGGCTCCGTCACCAGAAAAGGATGTCGCCAAGACTCCTTCTCCAGAAGTCGAAAAAGCACTATCACCAGAAAAAGAAGTCGCTAAGACTCCTTCTCCGGAAGTCGATAAGGCTTCGACACCAGAAAAGGAAGTCGCCAAGACTCCTTCTCCAGAAGTCGAAAAGGCTCCATCACCAGAAAAGGAAATCGCTAAGATTGTTACTCCAGAAGTTGAAAAGGCTCCTCTACCAGAAAAAGTAGTCGCTAAGACTCTTTCCCCGGCAGCCGAACAGGTTGCGTTACCACAAAAGGAAGTCGCTAAGACTCCTACTCCAGAAGTCAAAAAGGCTCCATCACCAGAAAAGGACGTCGCTATGACTCCTTCTCCAGAAGTCGAAAAGGCTCCGTCACCAGAAAAGGAAGTCGCTAAGATTGCTGCTCCGGTAATCGATAAGGCTCCTTCACCAGAAAAAGAAGTCGCTAAGACTCCTTCTCCGGAAGTCGATAAGGCTTCGACACCAGAAAAGGAAGTCGCCAA
>DWRA01000977.1:0-19558 GCA_018250295.1 Spathilepia clonius | reverse complement strand
TCGACTTCAGTTGGGATTCTGGTCTTATCTGGGGTGGATCACAAATATCCATGGGCGGCAGTTTTCACTTACCATCAGGTGGACTGCATGCCCATTTGCTACTCCATTATATAAAAAAAAGGGAAGGCCCCATTCATGTCAACAGACATTGAACATGTCATGTTAGACAAAATCATATCTGGAAAAGTAACCATTAAAAACGTAAAGTACACAAATAAAAGTTTTTAAAATGAACTGATTTTAAATCAAGCGCTATATGACAATCAATATTTGCTTGAAGATAAGAAAATACTTTTATCAATATTTTTAAACTAACTTTTAAGAGGGAGGCATTAAAGCAACCATCTGCTTTCGATTTTCTCCGATATGGGTGTTGAACAAAAAATCTTGGAAATCACACCTCGCAGAGGGTAACGTTAGAGTTAAAACTTTTATAGAATTAAGTGAGTGTCAAAGTTTACAATGTGACATTTAATATACAGGCTATTGGTTAGAAATAAAAAATAATGTGTTGTATGTGTTTCAGAAGTTCCATCCTTAATTGGGTAACATAGTGGTTAACATAAAATATATTATTTCTGTTATAGTTTTAATCATTCGAAGTTGCGGGAAAAAACTAATTATTTTAATTTGTAGAACCTCGATCCCTCTGATCACTTCTGATCGGTTTGTAACAAATGAATGCAATAAATGGCGGATCATTTTGCAAATGGGGATTTTGCTGTCAAATTGAACCTTTTTTCAGATGAGGATTGTGTTGTCAAGTTGAAACTTTTTTCAGTGTTGACAGTAAAAGCATGTTGCTATGTCATTCATGCGTTCATTTCATTTTGGACTTTTATATTTTTTTAGAGTTCCATAGCCAAATGGCAAAAATCGGAATCCTTATAGATTCGTCATGTCTGTCTGTACGTCTGTTCGTATGTCACAGCCATTTTATTTGGAAACTATTAAGAATACAGAGTTGAAACTTGGAAAGTAAGTGTATTCTGTAAACCGCTTTCCGAATTATATACAAAATTAAAAAAACATATTAAATTTAGGGGGGGCTCCCCATACATAGAACTAAAACTCAAAAAAAATTTTTCATCTTACCTACACGTGTGGGGTATAGGAAGGTCTTCAATTAAATGATATTGACGTCTCCAAAACCATTTTTTCTCAAAAGCGATTGTTTGAGAGATAAGCCCTTTCAAAACGGTAAAATGTGTCCCCCCCTCCTCCTCTAACTTTTGAACTAAGAGAGTGAAAAATCTGGATAAAACATATGTTGTAGATGTCAAGGAAAATTTCAACGAAAATTGGTTCGAACAATATACGGTTGACAATTTTTGAGATATAGCACTTTTTCCAAAACCGAATAACATAACTTTGTAACTTATACAAACACTATGAACATCAAACTTATGTTGGTAGTTGGAATACTGCTTAACTTTATTTATTATTAAATGATAATGCTACGGAACCCTTCGTCTGCAAGTCCGACTCGCACTGGGCCGGTTTTATTTAATATTTCACTTTATACGTAGCGAAGCACGTACCGAGCCGCTAGTATTGTATAAAAAATCACGTCTTTTCTTCAACTACTTTTTGAGTTTTGTGGCTACATACATGGAACTTGAAATTAATTTAACATAGAAAAAGTGAAGCCGAATACAGTTTAGTATTTAATTATCCTCATTTTACTATAATCTGGTTTAAAATAAAAGAAGGTAAAAGAATAAACGCAAAGTTATATTCAGAATCCTAGTGTCACTAAAGTGAAATAGTAATGAACTAATGAATTTCAATATCATTCATTATCGGCAGTCTTTTCGTATTCTTCTTTTATGTCTATTGTTTATGAAACATCGACATTTTGATATGCGATTCCCTTAGTACGTCACTACTGATCGATTTGTAAAGAAACGCGACAAACTGATGAGACATTTATTTCACGTAACGCAGCTATCTCGCGGTATCAAGATATAGATATTAGATATGGATCATCGGACAAATAACTAAGAGCGACAGGCCCACTGGTATCAGAGTTGCCGGGATCGCTTTATCGCTGAGAATTAGGACCGCCTTAGTGCGATGCTGGACGTAGCCCCGACCGCCTCTCCCTTGTCGTATATTGTAATACTCCTGTAAGGAGTTAAGAACATCCGTGATCATAACATCGAGCCCAGAATCTCTGAAAAATGATGAAAAACAAGATAATTATCTTCGCGGGCACTGTTACCCTGGTACGTAATATTGTTGTTCCTTATATTTCGTACTAATCTGCTGCGTCATACGTGATACAGTCAATTTATTTACCCATTTGTGTTTTACAAACACAATCAAATTTTGGGTGATGTACAACCAAAAGGTCATTATATTTTTTTAATTCATGCAGACTATAAAAGTTCAAGGTCAACTTAAACTGAAAGTTAGTCAATACTTTTATTAGTTACTTAGTAAAAAATCTAATTGAGATAACTTTTACCTAAACGTTGGTGCAACGCCGTCGGGAAGCACACTAATGAGGTGCACTCGTTCATAGAACTGGTTCCAAATAAATAAATCGTTGAGATGGACTTATTGAAACCTTCCTATAAACATTTTAACAGTTTCCTTTGCAGTCTTTAGTCAGATGTCTTGGAAAATAGTGGTAGGTGGTTAACGATTAGAATAATGTAATTAAGAAGTTTTTTTATGTGAAATATTATAATTTTCACAATTCACGTTACAGCGTACATTTATCAAATGTTATGCACACTTCAAAAAATTAACAACCGGTAAAAGACGATACAATAAAGAAAATACATGAAAGGTCTTAAGAGGCTGATTTGAGTAAAAACTAAAACTTATATTAAAAAACCCATTTTCTAAGCCACGAATCGAATGAGTTCATTTTAAAAAAGAATAGATACGGATAGTATCGTTTGTGAGGATAACATTTTGACATTTAATTACACCCGCCAAAGTAAAAGGAACGGCTTATTTTCCAAAAAAAATACGCTTTTCTTAAACACGGGCATTTGGCTTTAAAAGAAATACATTATTTTTTATAACTAATAAAAAATAATATAAACTATGCACAATTTTGTTGCACAAATACTTACTTCAGTCAAAATGTTTGCATCTCCGGTTGCGTATCATATATCTTTCTCTTGTATATCATACATAGTATCAGATACTTACACACGTTACTGATAAGAAGTGAACTCTCCATTGAGATAATATACACCGCATCGGTATGCTGAATTTATTTTGCAAAAAGTAGTAAGAGCCACTGGCTTAGTGCAGATTTGTAGATTCGACAAACCTTTGAGAATATTTAAGAAAATCTCAGGCGTACAGGATTTTTCATGATGATTTCCTTCACTGCATAAACAAGTGATAATTAATATCTGATACTCACATAACTTCTAAATTCAGAGGTCCGAGGTTATAAGACCTGGCGCGTATTTCGGATTTTAGTGGAAAATATAATGAGAAAACGTACACAGCTGACAATTTTTTGAAAAAAAAAACCTAAAACGCACGTGATGTCTACAAATTCGCACTTGCCCAGAGCGGTGGATTCTAATCTAACTCCTGTCACTAAGAGAGGAGACCCTTGCCCAGCTGTGGGATAGTAATGTTTTTAATATTATTGTTTTATATTTTTATTCAGAACAGTTCTTCAGTTGCAATTGTTTATGACTAATCAGTTTAATTTAATACATATTATCTTCAAAATCATAAGAAAACGCATAAATGAAGAGTTTCTCGACATTTGTAAGTAACTTGCATGTATGTGAATTGTCATGTACTCCATTTACTAACTACACCTTTGTCTATATGAACACAAAGTTCATGTGAATAAAACTTACATCGCCTGTTAACTTTCGAAATATAATAATCAGCAAGTTACCTGTAATTACGTACGCAATTACTTACATTTGATACAAGGATTAAATATAAATTAATGTAATTATGTAGTTATTATATCAAACACACGCAGAAATTGCTATCTTACTAAATAACCTTTGTAATTTGAATACTACTGTTTATTCGTCTAATTAATTTGTGTTTCACGATATTCAATTAATTAGTAACGGACATCGTTGGAATTCATGGGCTTTATTGAAATGATTACATACATATGTTTGCGATGCAGTGCTTTTTTATGAAGAGAACGTTCCTTGCTGCCAAACTTGCAGGTTTGCGACCCTTGCAGGTTTAAATGCATTTGTAATAGAGTCAAAATATTATATTGCTCGAGGTTGAAATCAGAAGTCAGTATTTCTACGAAATATTTAATATCCTACTATACCTCTGAACAACTACTACCACACTGTTCTGTAAGAAGATTATGTGATATCAAAAGCTGAAGCCCTAGTAAAGAATCAAATCGAACAGTTAACAATGAGATAGGTGCGCCTCACTTTGAATGAAAATGAAATGGACTTAGGTGAGCGTAGAATTATGACATCACATGTACCTACATAATAGTGTGTGATGTTATCAAGTATAATTATTTTGGAGTAGAACTTACTTTTCTTAATTTCATCTATCTCAGGGCAATTAATAGTTGGTATTTTACAGATTAGCACAGTTGTTAACGACTTAGTGAATTGTCCTTCACTGTATAATGATGACTATGATTCTTGGTAGTGCCGCCCATTGTAATACAATTGCATATAATGAAATCTCGCACCACTCGCGAATTGATCCTTGAACTGTGCCGAGCGATATTATTACTGTAGCGTGGCAATGCACTGGGAACGGAGGTGCATAATGGGTAAATTGCTCCGTCCTCCTCACATATACTTGTGACGCGTTTTGTATTATCAACAGATTAGCATGGTTCCGCGATTGTGCCTTAGTTTTAAATCACAGATACTCATTTGTGCTTCAGCGAATTCGACCTAATAGTGTTAGTCGACCTTAGCAATAGCTTAGCCATGAATAAATAACAACATGTCATATTGCTCTACTAAGCAATATTTCTTTCAAAAAAATGTTGGTTGTAAACAGCACATAGAATAATTGCAAACATAATTCTAGTGTGGATTCCCTCACCATTAAAACAATGATTGCAGTGAGTGAAAATGTGTTGTTGACTGTTGCTGCACTTTTGAGGTAGAAATAACATAATTACAAAACTACGAATACTGTATGATTATTATAATTAAATACCTCTATTATAAGATGTTCAACACTTTATTAAAAACTTCGCCAACGCAAATACGTGCAGTACTAGAAGCAACTCAAATTTTAATGGTGCAGGCACGTATAATTTATTCTATGCTTCGACAAATCATCACTTGAAAGCTGTAATCTACTGAACAATTTTTTTTATTGTATTGAAATAGCAAACGAGCATCTACTCCACCTGATGGTAAGTGGCCCCTGCTAAAAAAATACATCGCCATTAAAATTTTCATCATTCAATACTTGCGACAATTGCAAATAATTACTAAAAATAAATAAATGAAAGTAAATGATTGCATATAATAATTTCTTGTATGTGCAAAAATGGCATTATTTGGATGGGGCGTAATTGATCACACGGACTCCACAATGTGTTATTAAATTTCATATATAACCACGCCAAAAATACAACTAGATACACATAGTAGATTTGAAAGTTAAAAATACTTTAGTCCTTTTTAAATAGTTAAATACGTTTAGCCAGTTTTAGACGATGCTGTGCGAAATAAATGAAAATATTTAGGGCCTAATTACTTCAACAAACACTTAAGGTATACTGTCAGATAAAATCACATTTTCCTATGCAATAATTGATCAGCACTGCCCATGTCTGCGATCGTATTACGGAAGTACGTAAGTTTTTTTTTTTACGGTCCGTGCCTGACGCGTACTATGTGTTTAAATATATGTAAATGCACAAAAGTCATGTGAACGGTATATAGGTATTACATTCAGATTTTGCTTCAATGTGAGTTAGTTTTGAGTTTGAGTTTGAGTTAAGTGAAGTGTTAACTAAATTAAAAAATGCTAAATACTGCACCAATACCGTTTAAGTGAATAATGTATTATACAATACTAATATTATTACTTTATTTTAATAACAATTTTATTACAGATTGTAATGATTAGTTGCTTTATTTAATGACGATGGAAAACCTCTCGGGTAATTTATTTGACTGACAATTTTTAATAAGTCTGAGAGTTTGTCATGGTCGGTATGGTGTCATCATCTAGCTTAGTAATATAAGCCTAAAACCCACTACCGAATTTTCTACAAAAAATATATATATATATCCACTATTATTGCCATTACTACACTTATTTCTGCCTAACAACAGCAGGGTTAAGCGCTGCTGTCTACTGGTTTGAAGGGTGTGGTAAGGGAGGTACTTAACGTGGCATTCGAACCCAGTCCTCAGGGGTAGTAACGCGTCTATGGTCGACTTCAGTTGGGATTCTGGTCTTATCTGAGGTGGATCACAAATGTCCATGGGCGGCAGTTGCCACTTACTATCAGGTGGACTGCATGTTCGTTTGCTACTCCCTCAGATATTATATTATTAAAAAAACTATAAATTCTCCTACTTCGTATCGTACGCATCATCATCGCTTCTCTAATCACTAGCATCATCATTCCAAACTTTACCAATACTCTGTTACCATTATCATCAACTATTTCCATATTATCATCATCATCTTCTTCACTTTCGTCACCATCGCCGTGACCTCCGCCATGACCTTCACTATCCTCTCCAACATTATCTTTACCACCAATTTTAGCATCGCCATCCGTATCACTATCTTCACCATCCCGTCATCATCAAAATTAAAGTCAAAGTCAAACTCTTCTTATTTTTAAGCAAGTGTACTGAGTCGAATAATTATGTTTATACTATCATACAGTTACGTATTGATAACATAGACATTCAAATGAAAAGTTCATTAGCACTTACCTCCATTGATCTGTATTATTTGGGTATTGGGCACTTACTACCCCATGTATGAATTGCAAACTTGATAAGACTGTTTTTACAAATACCAACGAACACTTCAAATACACTTAAAAATGATAATTAAAAGTCTGTGTATGATTGCTTCGGTAAAAAATTATATGAAAGGGGAAACCCTTTCATCGAAATATTTACCGAAGCACAAACATTGAATAGTAGCATGTTCGAAGTATTTTATTTTGCCCACGTCCAACTACGTTACAAATCGAATGGAACGAAAAATCAAAAATAGATGAAAAGCAAACCACTCGTTTGCTTTGTACGAGGTCGTGTTGTTACTGTTTATTACAAGGTTCAAAGGTGCAAGGGTGTGGTCAATACGCAACTCTTCGTTTATATTCAATTCACATTTTAATTAATAATTCAATAACCCATTTCGCTAGTGTTCGTTTTGTCTGCGAGTACGTTATTTTGGATTTAAAATTTAAAATAGTTAATTTTTTTTTAAATAACTTATAGATTCATACCAGTTACGTCTTTTGTCGTCAACCTATTGTTGTAACATCGATGGGCAGGATAATCCTCTCAGAATGAAAACGAGTCGGTCATAGTCCACCTCGTCTGCCGAGTGCGATTTGGTAGACTTCACTTTGAGATGTTCTTTAAAGTACTCTCAAGTGCTATGAGTACACGCTTTTCCTGACCGTTATAGCAAATGATCATTAAGTTTTAATGCGCAAATAAAATTGAAATATCAAAGGAAAGGGGATTCGAACCTCGACCCCGCCAATAGAGGCACCAAATATCCACGACTAGGCTGTCACTACACAAGGAAGTATATCGTTCTCCCTCTGTTTTACTAGCGTTACAAACAGACACTTCAGTGTGGATTCGCAAGGTAACCTTGAAAAAATGTTTTAAAATTGTATTTTTTAGTAAGAAAGGAAACCCGAGCCCAGCATTGTGTCTTTAAAATTCGAAATGTAATTGAGTGATTGAATTCTTTTTCCTAACATTTGTATATTATATTATATTTTATGTACATTTTATTCCGAAGCTCTATAAAATTGGGAGATCTGGCACCTGCAGATTGATCTCTGGAAAATAGCATGAGAGGCCGTCTTTCTGACTACCTAACTGAGACTTGGTAATGCGGAATACGGAAGTTAAATGTTATATATAATAATAATAGTAGTACGTTGTGTACGTGCATATATTAATACAAACTTCATATATTATTTAGTTGCAACGTTACTTGGCTACAACATATCACTTGCATTGCATGTAGGGGTTAAATTGTAGAACTTCAATTTATGGTCCAAATTTACAACATAAGTCGTTATAGGATCTAAGTATACAAACGATCTGGGCAGTTAGGCTTGCGTTGCATAGTTTGGACCTCAGAATATAAACAATAAACAGAATGTGCCCAAACACAATGCGCTTTATGAATTGCTCTAATTTGTTGAGCACTTTATGTATCATTCTAGACATCATACTCAAACTTAAAAAATAATATTTGGTTTAGACAATGTAAAATAAATTTTAATAACTAGTCAGTTATATTTGTATTTTCATATTTCACAATAATAAAGGAATCCTATTTAAATTCAAACACAAACAACAAGATTTATCCATGGTTTAAGAATTAAAGACCTGCCTGTAAAAATAAGTTCCAAAAGTGGCCGCACTAATTCGAGACTCCGTACAAATATCAAAATGTTTTGTCAACAATATCACAATTACATTAGAAACTGGACGTAAGTCACTTAAAATAAACATTATACCCGTTTTGTCATATCAAGTAGTTCAGTTTTTAATATTATTTGATCTTTACACAACATGATTGTTATTTACTTACTATGCCGCAGTATTAACACCGGATGCGAGTTTGCATGTAGATTATTACAAAACATAATAAAATTGCGTCTTCTACCTTTTTTATATATTCTTAGTTTAGGTTGAGAAGTTCTTAGTTTGGTTTTGAAAGTTCTGTTTAACTAAAGTACATAAATAGTTGGCTTATAACAATATTCTGTTCCAATTTGCAACATGTGAAAAGCATGTATTGAACATACTTGTAAGACGTTCTAAGTTAGGTCTTAGATGTTATAACATTCATAGGACTACTGATTGAAAACTTTTAAATTAAGGAAATAGTAGAGTGGACGGGGATTTCAACAACAATTTATTGTACTAAAATTTATGTTATTGATTATTAATTTCATCAGTAATGGGTGTGTTAAAGTGTCATTGGAAAGCTGGTTACAATAAGATTGACAAATGTATGTAAAATGCGGTTAAAAATTTGGCCTTTCAATCTGGAAGGTCGATCAATTTCCAGGCAATTACTTCTGGTTTTTCTAATTTAAATTACTTGAAGTGAGAAGGAAAACATGTAAGGAAACCTAAGTACCTGAATAATCCGTAATTGCCTGGCATGGTAAATTATCGCTTAAAGCCTTTTTGTCATGGCCAAAGTGTCCGTTATTGGACTGATGACGAAAGATATCTAGACTTCGAGCCAAAAATAAGGAATAATAAACAATAACGCACATCGGTTTGATTGACACCCCATTAATTAATTAATATTTCCATGAGACATTACCGAATGACCGCCAGACGACCGATACTGAGATGGACGGCGTATAGAGTGCCTTTGACAAAAATAGACCAATATAAAGAAGCCACAGGTCTATTGTCTACGTGAAACATGACAATAACAAGATTCATGGGTGTTCATAATTTATTATATTAAGCTTATATGAATATAAGCTATGAGTGAAACTAACTTACATCATTTTTTTATCAATTTTGTCCGAGTTACTTATATTAAAATGGCTGCGTCTAATTTTATGCTCCAATGTTGGGAAAAGTTTTACTTGAATATTAAAATAATTATCAGGTAAATAACAGAAAATCTGATTGTTTTATGTACCACTATTGGGCACCGGCCTATTTCAATATTATAAAGAGTTACAAAAAATATCAATTAACTATTAAAAACATTTCAATAATTTTCATAAATTAATTTTCTATTTGTATGAATATATGTCATATCGCGACTAACCAGGAACAACACAAATACTACAATGTAATACTAGTACTGATATATGTTTATCAAATTGCAATGAATATAAGTGCATTAATCAAAATTAACGTGAAATAAAAATAGAGTAAAACAAGATTGTATTGCTATTTGCACCGGGAGGCGTCATTCGCCGGTCGAATTAGTGCCGTTCGTTGAGACATGCTTCTGAAATTTAAAAAGGAACCTTTGGATCTGTCGTTTTAGTTTTGGGGCTAAAGTAAGTACATGTAACATGACAGTAATGTTGGGTCGAATTTGAATTGACAAAGACATTGTAATGAAATTTGTCATGTACATTGTACCGCGATATCGAAACGTATCATGATGAATATATAATATTGATTCAAATATTCTGCGTAGCTTACTGACCTAGTGACACTTACTCGGAGGTCATGAAATGACCTACTGCCATAACGTATTTGATGTCGTGATCCTTACGTCGCGAGAAGCCAAATTGCGCAATTGTATAATTTTTGGAATTGAGGTTTGATTACATCCGTAAATATTATAATATATAATATATAATATTTTAATGTTTTTAGGGCTGTGTACCCAAAGAGTAAAACCGGAACCTTATTAATTATGTCTCCGGTGTCTGTCCGTCTGTCACAGGGCTCTAACTCTTATTGCGTAATATGTAGACACTTGAATTTTTTTGTATGTATTGCTACGGCCGCTACAACAACAAAATATTAAAATTAAACAAATAAATAAATGAAATTCCAATAAAGGGTTTTTTATATAAAACCCGGAGTTCTTTTTGGTTTTCTTGTAATATGTGCTGAACCGTACTAAGAAAACAATTAAATTTTCACAATGCGTTTATTACTGGCTGCTAATGTATAATAATAGTAACCAGTTTTTATTTTAAACATATTTATTATTAATTTATTGCATTTTGTCTATTACAACGCCATTCATATTCTGTATCTGTATTTTATATCTGTATTCAGCAATACATTTTTTGTTTTAGTATTAACTAGATGCACTCCGCGGTTTCACCCGCGTTAAAAAAAAATCAACATGACGGACATTTATTCGAAATTGTATAACGTCATAAGTTCTAACAAAATGGGGTGCGCGCAATAGATTCCATGGGTTTTAACTTTAACCTGCGGAACCCTAACACGTTTTCTAAAATAAACGTAGCCTTTCGCTACGTTACGTTAAGTTACCTTATTACATCAGCTATCTGCTAGTAAATGTCCCGTCATAATTGGTCCAGTCGTTCCAAAGATTAGCCAGAACAAACAGATAGACAGATAGACAGACAAAAATTGTAAAGTGTCATTTTGGTATATGTTACGTATATAGATACATATGCATTTAGTAAAAAGCTGTTTTATTTATGTATATTTTAATATTAGAAGCAGACACTCCAATTATATTTATTTTGTTTACTGTACGTTGTACACATTTGGTGGTACGGAAATTCGCTCTTTAATTTTTCGGTATTGTTATCCGACCATGAGCCATTATTTCATGTTAATAAGAGAGTAATAAAAAATCTATTTTTTTTCACACTCCCAGGGTTTAAAAGTTAAAAATTTTCCAAGATATTTTCATTACATTCTGACAAAATAGCGTCTCAAACTCATCTTAGCGTCGCTTTTATCTACCTTTAAACATGCAAATACCTTTACCAAGAGCTCATTAATATTCAACCCTAGTAAGGACACATTATTATAATATCAAGACGTAGACAATCATGTTAACACAACTGACCTATTTATTCAGCCATTGCAAGAGCGGTGTTTACATTATAATCACGGCCCGTCACCTTCGAGTTACCGTTGACAGGAACACGTTGAAATGTGCAAGCATAAGGGTGAATTAAGGAACTTATAGCACCTTTACAATATTTTTAAAGGTGGTGGAACTTTTAGTGATAGAGCTGCCGCCTTACCTACGTGTGTTTATCTCATAACAACTGTGTTCAAAGCTGCTGCGATTTGGTTTAGAAGAGTCTTTTACACGAGTCGTTTTTATTCCTAAGCGGTAGTGACGCATGTATTATTAATCGCAAATAGAACATCAACTCCAGCTGAGGTTGAGTCACTTGTTGTGACGACTGTATGCTCGTTTGCTATTTGTATATTATAAAATAGTTACATTTCAAGTTTGTAATACTTGAACGCTATGCGCTGCGCTTCTTATTAACCGGGGTGGGCGCCTCCTCTGTCACCCCCGACACGTCCGCGTTCAGTAAATAATAGTTCTGTGATAATGAAGTAAGTCATTAATTAGTTTGAAACATTGCCACCACCGTCACTTGAACAAGTGACGGTTTAAAGGCAGGTTTTTTTGTTTCTTTTTCTTACTGGACAGATGTATCATTAGTATACGAGTGCATTTATGTATTATGTGGAACACTTTTAATTGTAAATTTCCTCTTCTCTTCAGTTTTTTTTAATTTTTCAGCTCATAGTTTTTGAAATATTAACAAAAAACTTGCAACCCTTTGTATGGTATAAAATGTTTGAAATACATTTTCTGTACGTCATTTTCAATTCAAGGAGCTTTCGGTTGTATTTTAGGAGCTTCGTTACTGTTTTTCAGGTTTTTCTTGTAAGGACATGGTAGGACTTAATAGGTGACGGATTGTTAGAAATCATATCCATAATCGTACACTCCTATTTATATATTTTATTTATATAATTTATTGAATGCTTTCAAGATTTAAGTAATTGTTAGGAAATGTGTTTATAACATCTCCAAAATGATCCTAAGTGTAGAAGCTGGGGTGGCCTAGTGGTTGAAACTCGGCTCTACAAAGGGTCCAGGGTCCGGGGTCCAGCCACACCCTTGATTTTTCAAAGTTATATGCGTATTAGAAATTAATCATTACTTGATTTAACGGTTAAGTATATCATGAGGAACTTTACGCGCCTGAGAGTTCTTTAAAGAAAAAGTTCTCGAAGATGTTTGAAGTCTACCGATTTGCCCTTGACCATCGCGGCTCTCTAGACTAGACTCTGGCTTAAATCCTCGCTGTGAGACCACCCGTGCCCAGCAGTGGAACAATAATGGGTTGACGACGACGACGTATCTAATTACTGGCACTTAGTTGTCTTCATAAATTGATAATCCCCTTCATTATAACGACACTTGGGCCCAGCGGTGGGAGTGGAACTGTTGGAACTGTAATAACTAGAAAGTATTTATTTATCGAAGTAGTTGCCGGCGTCGCATCTCATTTCCGAGAAAATTCAATCAATACGAACGCGGACGACGTTTGTGAAAGTATCTAAGTTGTGTTGGCGTGGAAATGGTATGAAAATTTACAAACTTGAAATATTATTGACAGAAAAATATGAAAAGTTTCGAACTTCAAATATTACTTTCATCAGCAATAATTGCACGTAGAATTTTAAAATGTATTTACTTATCTGTGTTTACCTGATTTTATTTCAGTGATGTTACTTGAATTTAACTTTTTAAGAAATTGGAAATAACTAGGAAACTTACAAGGAGTTTTTTAATGAAAGTGATCACTACCGTCCATGGACGTCTGTAACCAACTTTTTTTTCATTTGTTGGGAGTAATTTACGGCTATGCAGTTCATCTGATGACAAGTGGCAGTTGCTGCCGATTGACATCTGTAATTAACATCAAATAAAATTAGAGTCCTACCTGAAATCGGTTATACATGCTTTGCTACTCCTGAGGACTAAGTTGGATCGCGGATTAAATCGCCCCAGAAATAAGTGTGGTGGTGGTGCCTCTGAAGTCGATCTAAAAGAGTTCTCCTACCTTCGGAAAATCCATATAGGAAAATCATATTAAAGTCTACCCCAAAAGCGTTGTCACTCATAAGGAGTGATATAAACCAATTTAAAAAACGTGCCTTGCACATATTTTAAAGCAGAATATAGCAATACTGCTATGAATAAGTACGTAGTTCGTATTCAAAATATAAAAGGAAAAAACAGTCTCATTACAGTGAAGGTTTAATAGGTACTAATAATCTAAATATAAATACGAACGGACTCGTCCGTCCACCCGCGGGCATGGCGGTGCAGATTTTTCTATTATTTCCTCTTCTTTAAGTCTTATTCCGGCAAATGTCCCCTATAATTGTTTCCACTGCCAAGCAGAAAGTGGGAAAACATATTAGATGGAGTGTCACGGTTTATTACATTTCCAAACATCTATTCATCGGCTCCTTTACGTCCAGCTGGACACAGGCCTTCTCCTAAGTGGCACCACCCAACTGGCTGGTGCCCGCTATTCTGTTCTTCCTGTCTTCTTCAGGTCATTAGCTCAACTAGTCAGTGGGTGACCTGTATTTCTTTAGCCTAAACCTATAATTTAGTTCACTAGATTAGAATAAGTTTACCTAATCTTACCTAATTAGTTTCTTTGAAAAAGTATTCTCTTGACAGGTTTGTAACATGTTCATCGTAAAGTAATTCATGCGGTTTTAGTCGCATTTAAGAACAATATCCACAGAGCTTTTCCAATCTTCCATGATTCTCACTCCCATTCATCCCAACACTCTCACATTCAAATTCTCTACACACTCTCTGCGTAAAAATATTAACAAAAAACTCATAGTCTAATGATTTTAAAATCGGCCTATCTCTTCTCTCAGCTGATACGAGTTTCAGGCACACGTCTCTTATTTTTAACCTGTATGTGCGTATTTTGTTGTTAATTACCATTTATTTATACAGAGAAGAAAAACATTGTGAGGCCACCTATATGACTCAGAGTTATATAGAAAGGTTCTCAAGCTTATATAAGTTCTAATAATTTGCATTAATTTAGCGTGGTCGACTATGGCTTGAACCCCTCTTACTCTGAGAGGAGACTCATGCCCATCAGCGGGACAGTTAAAGGTTTGACGACGACTCCCTAAAACATTCCTCAATTAACGGATTGTCATTTTAAAAAAATCGATCAGCCATCTTTTCTGCTTTAAAATGTTGGTGTAGATGCTATCTGTGCACACTCGCGCTGTCTATGTCACAGATAGTAGACAATTTCCGGTTTCCACTGCAAGCGCTTGGTTGTAATTCATCATTATATGTTTGATTTGGAAAGTTTATGAGTAGTTTTCCATCAGATGCAACATCTGTAGGTTCGGTTTCCATTTAATTTCCGCCCAGGGCCTGTCTAAGATATCAGAATTCAGTTTCATATTTCACAAGAAATGAATATTTTAAACATCGCGATGTTTACTCTCATTTCTTTGCTCGATATTTTTTTATAATACATATAGTACATCCGACAGTAAGTGTTTACTGCCGTCCATAGTTATAGGATTTGTAATGTAAGCCTTCTTATGTTCCGCTATTGATCTCTCCCTTGAACTAGGCAGAAAATACATAACTATCTGATAGTTAGTTTAGATTTCCATGCGCGACAGTTGCCACTTAACAGTAGGTGTGCTGATGACGCAGTGCCACTTGCTACTTCCATCATCACCGTATATCTACATACATACCCATAACACTGACGAAAAAATTATCTTTTATGAAAAGAAAAATATAATGTAACACATTAACGTAATTATTATATTTAACCCTAAAAGCAATATTTTCCAGACTGTCATTAAAAGCTAGCAACCTGAAAAGCTTTGATTTTATCAAAGGCTATTCATGTCGTAACATCTCACCCGTCATGTACCATGGACATGTACTCAGTCTGGCTGGCGCCCACCGGTGGTGACAAGAGAAACACTACAAAAGGGGATTATTAACATTTAATAACGTACTTATAGATTGAAAGTGCAGCAGACAATGACACCCTTTGATGTGACGTTCAGCCTTTCACGTTGGCGGTCGCGAGTTAAAATTACATCCACCTTTGACTTTTTCAATTTCCGAACACGGGTACAATGAAAATCGGATCGGTCAGGTTCTAAAAAGAAAAATTTTGGAAGTGTTGTTACGTCGTACGTTATAATATTAAAAAAAAATAACACATGTTTGTATATTATAAGTAGGTAAATAAAATTTGACATTTCACAAAAACTTCTGATTCGCAAAATTTTCGCACAAGTTGAACATTTGGACAAGTTAAAAGGAAAACAGCGTGATCTACTCGTCTGAGATACTTTTAAAACAAACGTTCTGTAAGATCTATGGAGTCTACTAATTCACTTGGCCAGCCCATTTGACTATGGGCTAAACTCCTCTCACGAGAGAAGCGTCAGTCCCAACACTGGGACAGTAGTTGGGATACAAGTTGAAGCAATGAAATTATCTTTTCATGAAGTTAGTAAATTTTCTTAACTCCGATAGATTCTGCAACAAATGTATTGGATTATCAATTGCAATTAGCAACAATTTGAATACTACTCGACTGCTTTTAGCCTGTTGCATTCTAATGCATTCATTTTCAATTAAACTCAAAGTAAAATACATTCGTTCTCATTTCATTCTGATACCAATAATTTGTGGGTAACATAATCATCGATTGGGCTATAAAATTTAAATTTTGTTACTTATTAGCCTTGGTCCAGGTTCCAAGGAAGAAAATTCCAGACTACGGTCTTAGTAATGAACTTGCCTTGTACGGTGTCCGTAGATGTGAAATGAGCCTTATCAGCCGAAGAACTTAACTTCAACAGCCACTGTAACATCCAATCTGCGTGTTGTTCTTCATATAATTACGGAGTACTCCCTTGCTACATTTCGATATTCAGGGTACCTAAAATAGTAGGCCTCCGAGAGAAATTCATGAATAGTAAGTGAGATATTGTAATCGCAATACAAGATATTACATTCGAAAACTATGCATGTGTATAGCAGTTACTGTATACATAATGTCATCTCGTTGTGGTAATGACAATCTCCTGAGTAATACGATTGTAGCATCTGATTGTCGATTGATGACACTTATTGATCGCTATATTGTGTTTGATAATAATGTACTATTCTCTGCTTGATATTAAAATTTGTATGTATGCCGAGTTTCGTTACAATAAAATGCATGTATGAGATATTTAATGTATTTATTTGTTTTGTGACGGTGATTGAAAAGTATCGGAGTTCTCAAATTCGTCTAAGGCCCCTTTTATATGTATAGACTTATTCTTGTATACAATATTTTGACTTTGAAAGGGCTTGTCTCTCAAACAATTGACTTTGAGAAAAAATGGTTTTAAGAACCTCAATTTCAAAGCATCACTTTAATGTCTATTCTTAAAGAGTAAACTGAGTTAATAATTGATTAGTGTTTACTTTAACTACTTGCATTAACTACATGCATTAGAGTTTTCCCTGAAGTTCTCGAATGCATGTAAAGTCTCCTCACGCTATCGTGGTAGATTCGTGGCCACTATGGTACCATCAGTTAAGGATGGTTTCTATTGATTATAGAGGCCTTTGATCGGCCATTGACCCCTTTCCGCACAAGCGGTACCGTTACTATCATGTGATTACTGTGGGTCCGTTGATAGACAGATAGATTACAATAAATTGGACTTCTGTGTATCAATGTACAGCGTGTTGGACTCAAGTGGGAAATTGCAGGGGTTCAAAGCAATCTGTGTGTCCTACTTAACATGATGCACATGCACCATTGTACACGTGTAACATTAATGTATTTTTATAGTGTTTGTACGTAGTTTATTTAGTTGGGAAGACCCATTATTAAGCCTCCGCTGTCTATCTATCAGTCAGAGATTTATCTTTGGACTGTAAGATAAGCGCTTGATTTTTTTCTAGTGTGTTACTATAGTCTGTATGAGAAATAGAAAATGAAAAAAAAGTTAAAAATTAAGTCAAAAACAAAAATGACAATTTGTATTTTTCAAAAGGTGCCTTATCTTTCAGTGAGTCATAGGTACATCATTACTACTCACAATGGGCTCCTTGTCTCCGGCTATCTCATGGTGTAATTAACAGAGTATATATTTTTTTCAAAACGATCTCGTTCGATTTCCGGCTAGAGAACTATATTTTTTAAGTTTTAGGTCGCTCTTTTAATTATTTTAAAAATGGCGTCGTAATTGACGCTTTTTTAAAAGAAACGGTTATTTCCGGTATCGATTTTTATCTGTTTCAGGATTTAAGCTTAAGGGCCTATTATTATATCATGCAGGTTAGTACCTTCTTGCACATGGCCACATACATGCCACTCAAATTCATTTGCAACGTATATACTTTTCCTGTCACATAAGCTAAACACAAGCGCGCCACGGAAAGACCGCATCAATTGAATTCATGCAAGATATAAGTCCACGGTACCATGCAGACATAAGTCCACGTGACTAAAACAATCTTAATCCTTCCCAGCTCAGACATAAAAAAATAGGGGTATGTTTTCCTTTGTTATTTTAAAGAGTGTTGTGAGTTCCAAGAGAGATTATTATTTACATTAGCCTTTTGCCTCCAGCTTTAATTACGGAAATAAAAGCTTGAGATAGAAAAGCCGGTCAAATACGAGTCGGATTCGAAGGGTTCTGTACGCAAATAAAATTTACCACAAACGAAACATAAAATTGTATTAAAAAGCATACCATACATTCCAACTGATAAATGCATAGTATCGAGAGATTTATCAAGATATTTTAAAACATAAAACTACTTCATTTCTTATACATTTTCCGTAAAAAAATATCATGTTACAAAAATGTTGGCTTCGTAAAAGCCTTAAAATTATTCATTTAAATATTATTTGAAGCACACAGGAGATTAGGAAACGGACCTGACATTATAAGGGTTTCGTTTTAACGCAGGCAACCCTAAAAGCCCTCGGAACATTACAAATTTATTCTCGTAACAGTCAATCGATATTTACTGAACTATATCTTAGTACCAGATAAATAAACATCGTCGCTAATTAAGTTTGCTTGTTATTGTCAAGAATTCATTTAATTATTTTCTCTTAAAAGCTTATTCGCCAAATATACGTAATTAGTACCGACAGAGATTCGTTAAAAATAGTAAATTAAATGTTACTATAAAAATCTACTAAGAAGTGCTCTGGTGAACCTACCTAACTCTAATCATTATATATCTACTTGGATCTCCTATAATATAATTAATGGAAGAACCGTATCACTTACAATGAAGTTTAAGGGTGGATTTACATGAGAGTTAATCGCGGTGCTGAATATTCTATCCCTATCTATTATACGGTAGCGGTAAAATATCGGAAGGCTGTGGTTACGTTCTGGTTGCGTTGTGGATGCTTTGTGGTTACGTCGTATTAACAATAGAAGCGTGTCTTCGCGATAAAGTGACCAACATCTAATACGCGATGTCGCATGTAATTGCGATGTGGTCAGTATCATCACAATGTTGGTTTGAGTTTGACTAAAATTTAGTCTATGTGAATAAAACTGTACATTTTCATACAAATTTGCACGCCCCCACGCTGTAGTCATTTTGGTGTAGTTGTGGGATGTATGAGTAAGGTACTTGGTATAACATTTTTGTAGATAAAATCCACAGGACCATAACGCCAATGAGGACTTAAGCTAGGTGTAACGAGTATTGTCCCTGTAGTTCCGGGAGGAGAATAGGGTTACGGTATCCCTTGCCTGTCGTAAGAGGCGACTAAAAGGGGACTTCCGGGGTTGCGGGCGGCAAGAGTGGGAGCTCGAACCGTCCAGTG